>JAZBGZ010000028.1:53703-73638 GCA_037414795.1 Stenodera caucasica
CGATCCTTTAAAAGGCCCCTGTTTATCGATTTTAAATTCAATTTAATTATTAATATGCAAAACATTTAATTCAAATTTTGGAGGTTATCACACTTTTTATGGTGGATTTTTTGGCTGGCTCATTTGAATACAAGACGAAATTATAATAATTATAGTCGATTGGGTATCTAAATCTATATGTTTTTGTTATTGTTGTTGTTATTGTCGTACATTTTATATGGACCCTAATTTCCGCGTTATACGGTCCATCTATTTTCTAAACGTGCCATAAATGGAGGCTACAGCATCGATATAACACTACTAAATCGAAAGTTTTTACACAGGGATTAAATTTCCAAAATTTTATCATGATTTGATCTTGTCACAGTATCAAATACAATAATCCTATTGGCACACGAAAACATATGACTGTCGGTACTTTGTCCCTATTTTTTTAGTCTCTATTCTCTTCCGCTCTAAGATCCTTTTATTCACAAACAAGAATGTTATACTTACTTGGAAAAAAAATCAACAATTTTAATAGGGCGCTTTATTGTAAACAATTCATGACGCTTCTCAAGACTCGTTCTCTTGAAGTTCTCTTGATAGTCGTCGGTCTCTCTTCTTATCAAAAAAGATTAAATAACAGTATTATAGTTGATGAATTTTCAATAAAAAACACTAAAGAGGGTGGAATCAGAGATTTTCAAACGTTAGGGTTGTTTTATTGCAATTCCAGATATATTTTGATTTCAATTAAACTATTTTATTGGATCAACCCCTATGGAATGCTATTATCAGCCCCTGGGCTTTAAACAATCGATGAAGGGTCCGACAAATCGCCCTATTTCATTTAAAGAATTCAATCGATTCGCTCGCCTCTATTCGATGTCAAATAATAATTGTCTTCTAGTAATACAGTTGGGAATTTATTTACGAAATTCACATTTTTTTCTACTAAGCTTATTATATTTGTTATACATCAATCCCAAGTTAGACATATGCTTAACTATATAAAATATTGTAACAAAAACGTGACCAAACTTGAATCGCTATAGGGGGCATCATAAACACACAAATATGAAGGGCACCCTAGTTTTTATTATTATTATTATTATTTATTTTTTTGATTTTTCACTTCGGCACCTTTTCATATGTCAATATGTCTCCCTGCTGGGTATGATATTGTTGAAGGAAGTCTAGCTGTCGACGAGGGCCGTCTACCCCCCGGAGATGGCCCTATTCGGGTGTCTAATAAGGGCGTTGATTCTGTACTTCCACGAATTACAATTTTTTGCGATTCTATTCAAAAAAATATACAACATGTAGTTACCTGGATTGTTACATTAAAGAATTAACGTCAATCAACTTTCAGTCAAATCTCTCTCTCTCTCTCTCTCTTTCTAAATAATAACATGAGTATCTTATAATTATCATTAATTATTATTAATAATAATTTAAATTCTAAAAACGATTCGATTGATTAATCATCGCAATTGACGTCAGTCATTTCTTCTAAATATTGCACTTGTATTATTATTATTTATAGAATGATTGAAATCGTTTTTTTTTTTTGTCGTTTTTGAAAGACCGAGGGGATAGTTGATAGTTGTAGGGCAGTACGAATTTATATCGATAGGGCCTATTGTATGAAATGAAACTGACCGATCGTATAGTCCTATTGTATTGTATGTTTGACTAAACAGGATGCAGAATCGCTGCAAATAACTGTAATAACATAATACTAGACTTTCGACAGATGATTTATTAAAAGCTCTAGGTCTGATTGAATGGGGCTTTATTCATGTTGAAGAGGCATGTTAGATTTCATAATATAATATTTAGACGTTTAAGGGAATTTGGATTTATTACACAAAAAGGCAGTGATGTGTTAATTTTTCGTTTCAAGAACGAAATAGCCCATCCATTCTTGTCGTTGAAGAATTCCTCACTTTTCGACGAAAACTGAAATCTTTAATAGATCTACCCCACATTGTACCGTATCATTCAAAATTGTTTTCCAGGGCATTGAAAATCGACTTCAGAACAATTCAGAGGTATAATATTGGATCATTGCTATTACAATATCGATCTAGTCAAAATGCTTCAATGACAATATTTTTTGTTGCTTTATATCAGATTCGTAGTTTGGTTGTTTTTTTTTTTTAATTTAAAGAGAAAAGTTTTTTATTGAAATTATTTTGAATTATCCCAAAAACTTGAGCTAAAAAGTCTAAAGATTAGTACAATGCCAAGACCGAGACTCGAACCTGAGACTTCTTAGTTTTATGCAAGGCTCTTTAATTAATTGTACTTTAGCATGAAATTAACAAGTGTCGGTTTCATTTCCCGGCCCAGACATTCAACCTATTTTCAGACTTTTCTGTTGAAATAGGTGTCTGGAGAGGCTTCAAATCAAAACATTAGTAGGTATATCTACCTTTAATTTGCGTTTCAAAACGTTTTGGTAACTTGTTTGTTTTTCATGAAATTATCGGAAGTCGTTACCAGTCCCTATCGCCCTTCGATTTTCTTCCATTCATCAACAAAATCTGTCATCAATCATCAGTCAATCATCGATTGACAATAAAGAACATAAAGAAAAAGCGTAACTCATTAAATTGAAGAACGCTCGGCAGGCATTAGGTAGAACATGAAACTAGGAATGTGTACATATCTGAAATCGTATGCTCTGTTGGATAACAAAGCCCAATAAAGGCTGCATATGCATAACACTCACACAGTCACATTTACACATACACACACACACACACATATAAAATTTTTGACAGCTTTTTTTTTTGTATGTTACTACTATTGCTAAACAACAAAGATATAGGAGAATTCAACGTCGTTTCTAACGAGCATCGAGGGTGGCATTAGAGCTAGGGGCGCGACCCTCGCAAATTAAAGGGCGACCTTTCAGTATATTAGACGCTACTAGTTTCGGCCAATCGTTTCGCTGTTATTATATAGAGCAGAAGGATAGTAGTAGATGAGTACCTAGTGAATTCTGACAAAACTACTTAATTAATAAATTTCGTACAAAAAACTCCAGTTCCTACATGTAGGTACCTAATTAAACGGTGATGTAATGATTTATTGGACAGGTCGGCCAGAAATATTGGACACAAGTCAAAGGAGGCGTGTGTAAAGTATTACTATTATTATAGTGAGTCTCGTAAATTTTATTAGGTATTGCAAAATTTATATGACTGCCTTAGATCTCTTTTTATTCTTTTTGTATTTATTACAGTTGAGAATGTCGAATCATCTACATGGTGGCCATCATGGGCATCATGGGCCATTATCGTCACGTTGCCACCCATCATCACGGTACGTTAGTTATTGTTACTAATCTTCGAATTTTCTGTATGTATTTGGCTCTAATGAAAATAGAGACAAGTGTTTTGGATCACGTGCGAACTGCTATTTTGTGTGACAACGCATTTATTTTCAATCAACATCGATTTTGGTAAATATTTGCGAAGAGATCAACAGCAATTTTGTTTGGTTTGGGGTGACACTTGCTGTTACACATCCACATCGCACAATTCAACGCTCAACTCAACCGATTGGGGATGATGGGAGAAATTATCAATTTGAATAATGTGCATGGGCCATAAATAAAAAAGACCGGGGAACGGGTGCAAATGAGATCTAAATAATTTGTGACATCTGTTTACAAGTTAATATATGTTGGAGCTTTTCGATAAAAGCGCAACGAATTTGGGTCTATGCAAATTCGAGCTACTGTCTAAAAAGAAAAGAAAAAAAATCTGTTACATCTCAGTTATAGTTTTATTGATAATTCGACAATCATCTGGTCGATTTTGCTCTCGTTATTGTTGTTGTTGTGACAAAAAATTCCAGGTAGAATCACATCGTTGAGTTTTCAATGTGTTCCAATATCTATCTATTGGGTCCTACCGTCGGCTACTGTCGTTCACTAAATACTGACACTTTGACAATGTTGAAAGCTTCTTTTTTCAAGACATCTACAATCGCCCAATTCTAGTACAACAATAAATAAATTGGAGTTATTATAGGTATTTCAATTGGGCGATTTTAAATGGAATTGATATGTTTAAAGTTGTCCAAATTATTGAATAGTAGGGTGATATTTTAAATCGTTCCGACAAAAGCAAATTTACTATTTAAGGAGCTTTTATTCGAACAACAAACTGAGATTTACACTTTTGCTATACTGAAATTATTTTTTCTGTTACAGGGGCGAACGGAGGATGATTTAATTCCAAAACTTTATCAACATTAATTATGATATTTATTTATTATACATATACATATATCTATATTTACCTAATTAGCATTAGGTAAGTATATGATTATTTTGTTTTATAGTATAATTGTATTTCAATTTCTATAAATTTTCTCATTACATACATATCTTAATAGGATCTGTTCCATTCGATTTTTCAATTGTAACAAAATTGTATCGATAATATACGATATGATGTATAAGTAATCAACCCTTTGTGAAATAAAACTGTGTCTCAATGGAATACAATAGTGATTTTGGGACACCCTTTCCCTAAATCTGTGAAATTAGCGACATGTGCAATCGTTTATCTTGAATTATTACGTCACACTTGTAACTAGTCGATTTCTCTCAAAGGCCCGATTTGGCGAGTTTTGACCCCTCTAAGCAAAACAAAAATGACAATTTTTTTTGATTTTTTTATGGATGATAGTTTAGATTTCCTGTAATTTTGATTTTATCGGTATTAAAAGTCTCAAATATGACACCTCAAAAAGAGATTGGTTTTCGAATGAATATAATTTCGACCATGTATGAAAACATATCTTCAGCTTTTATAATAGAGCTAATAACCCTACAGAAAAACATCCGGGATTAATGTCACATTAATACAATCATAATAAAAGGCGTCAGATATCAATACTGTATAGTGTTTTGAGAACCCAGGTCTCTTTTCAGCTGCTAACAGAATAATCCTCGAATCGTATGTTTGGCTGTTTTAAAGCTTTAAGAATTGTTGGAGACAATCTTCGAATTATTTCTAAGGCACTTTAATTTATAGACTGCGTCTAGTTGAAATATAAAACTCCACATCAGCAGGATTATTGCTTTTTGTTGATCAAAATATGAAGATTTTCGGCCGAATCTACGAGCGGCGCCTATTTAAACGAAGGATTGTTTTGACTACAAAGCTGCTTCCTGATTATTAGTTTTGTTTGTCTTGTATTTTTAGTGAAATGTCTTCGAATAATAGGTACCAAGTTTGACACATTTCCCTTGGGCCAAATGTCAGAAATAAATCTCAACACTAATGGTTCACACGACGAACGGATGTAGATAATTCATTAGGAACGCGCCTTTATCGGTTTCCTATTTCGATAAAATATTTTTGGAGTAAATAAATTGGACAACTTTCACTCAATACAATCTTGGAAAATTTCAACCAAATCAAATGTATTTGTTATTAATATTATTATTATTATTATTATTATTATTATTATTATTATTATTTTAGTATGAATGGTCCCGTTTCAGAAAACGGTAACGTCACGGTCTAACATTAACAAAAATTGAATTTCATACACTTCACTACTCTCCATTCTGCCTCAATGATTTTAAATTCTCGTGTTTAGTAATAGCAACCCTTTTTCGAACTATTCAAACTTATTATATTGAAGCAATGTTTTGGAAATATCACACCAACTTAATTATGTTGTAACAAACGTTCTTTTTTTTGATTGTTGCGAATTGTTACGAATTGAGGCTTGTCAGTTTACCACCCAAGAGGTATATGTATTGCCTTTAAAAATTTAGGGGCGCTTCTACTAAAATAAATAAAAAAAAAACACAACTAGTAATTCTCATCAAACAAGATTAATTGTTTTGTTCTGTTGTTTATTGAAATTAAGTTGGATTTTATCGATGAATCTGTCTGTTTGATTCACGTTAATTATGCATTCATTTGAAGGAGTATGGTCGCGTGACCACCCATGGTGACACGTGCACATCACGATTTAATCCCAGGTTAATTGGTAGGGAACTGTATGGACTAGAGCAGCGTCTCCCAAACTTTTATCTATTAGGACAATCCGTCAAGCTCTCCATCTGTACTGTACTATATTGAGATTTTACGTTCAGTTTCTTTGTTGAAAACAAGGCTTGCGACTAACGGTTTGGGAAACCTTGGACTGAAATATTATCGAATAAAATCGATTTTTATTCGAATCTAGACAGATTTCCGTTGTTGTTGTTGTTGTTGTTGTTGTTATTATCGCTGCCACCCTTCCATATTAAACAACTATAATTATTGAATAGTTGATATATAAATTATAGGTATAGCCGAATGGGCTAATTAACTGAAATAGAGGGGTCGAATATTAAAATAAAAAACAACAGTAATGTCGTCTATATTTGTAAAAATTCCACAAGTTTCATATTTAACCAGTGACTAATCGATTGTTATTTTTTATTGTTATAGCATTATTATTTATCGTATTGTCAAATAAAAAAAACACTAAACAATTGTAATTATGAATTGTTAATTTAGACAAAACAAGAGGTATTTGTGTCTATATGAGCGACTCTATTGAATAATTCAACGATAATTCGAAATTCCTACATAATTTTCGAAAGAAACAAATGAAACAAAAAAACAAAAAAACAAAAAAGTAATAACAACCCCCAGTCGAGAATGATGCATCAATTTTGTAGAAAATCGAAAAAAAAAATGATCGATTGGCAACGCTGTCTCGATTATCAAAGGATTATCACTGCCAATAATGATTGTAATAGTTGTACCCTTTTTGATGGTGATTTTTGTTATGTTAAACTGCAAACGTACGCCTACTATTCAATATTTTTTCGAATGATAAAAAATTGATAACGTTTTATTGTAGAAAGCATTTATTATAAGGGTAGTTGTGTGATATTAGAGTTATCTGACACGTGACTCACTAGATCAGGTGTGGTCCTGTTGTTTGACAGGATCACTATTACGCTTTGCGTCACTGATCAATGATCATTCAATATTGAATATAACCTTATACTGATCATATTGTTTCACGCTCAGCTGGACTTTTCGGCTATTATACGAAGGGAGTTATAACGTATAATTACCGACCTGTTCAGTTTAAAAATATCAACTAGTTTTCTGTTATTGATTTTCGAATTGGTACCAGATTTTTTTTTTCCAACTAACAATACCTATATGAATAAATAATCTAGACGGATATTTTTTTATTTAAATTGGTGGCTGCACGGATCTGGAATGTTTGTAGTTGTACTTAGTATAATTATATAGGCGCACTACCCTATAATGTTGCGTTAAAGGGATGAAAAGGGTAAAATTCGGGTCCGTTATACAAACAAGACTTAATCTTAGTTAGCTAGCTATATTTCACGGTTTTTAGATTATCTTTCATCTGCGAATAGTAAAGGGATGTTATTCAAATTTAAATTGTTGTAATATATCATAATAATAATAATAATAATTAATCGTAAAAGTTGCAATAGTGTTGCTTTATTTCTGTTTAGAAATTGACTATGAAAAATCCATAAAATAACCACAGAACGAGAAATATTTTCGTACAGATCTCTCTTGTGGTTATCGTTATTCAATAGTATGTTAAAAACTTCAATCAACACATCCATATGCAGACAGACATAAAATTAGTGGTCATCTTCGATATTATCCAATAAAACTGAAAGCAACAGAATAGAACACGAAATAATAAAACTAAATATAATAATGAACAAATGTGAAATAATAAACTTGCTACGATTGATTTATTTTGAACAAAGAATAAGACCGTTGGACCGTTAATTATATTCTCTCTCGTCTTCAATGATTTTTCCAATTATCGTGCTTCGTCGATGGTGGTTTCCACACAACTGAGGTCTATAAATTGGGAAAATGTTTGCGAACTTATAAATATAAAATCGATTCCACAATTTACATAAAATATTGGACTAATCTACTTGACTGATTCCGAATGTTAGTTGAAAAAATTACAAATTTCGACGAAAATCGATGAATTTTGCCAAATGAGCACAGAGTAAATTTGGCTAAAGAAAAAGAGAATTTGAATAAAATTTTAATATATCTATATATATATTATGTTGAGTTTTAAGAAAATTTCGAAATATGATTGTTAGATGTTAGAAGCATTCTATTTGTTTGATAGAAGATAAGATAAATAGAAAATAATCTGGGAAAATATGTAAGAATACACGTTGGATTGAAAAACTGCAACCTTTTTGTGATTTGGTCGAAAAATTGCATAAAAAACTGGGGTCGGAAGCACCTGGATAATTCACTAAAAGTTTTTTGATCATAATCAAAATATTACTGGAAATCATGAAACTGACATTAAAAATAAGGATTTAATACAAAATTGATTGAAATATAAGCATCAATTGATAATTACACAAAAACAATCCAACGGTCTATCTTCATCATGAATTATTTCAATTGATAAATGTCACGGTGCTAAATTCCTCAAATTCTTGACTCTAACGAGTCCGAATAATATATTTTTCTAGGGAATTTTTTTTATTATCGTATAGTTTTTGAGTGAATGTTTAATAGATTTTCCAATTTCCAACATTTATCGGTTTTATCTGTTTATCGAGAATTCCAATTTTCAACATGTGCTTAAAACAGGTGTAGATCTCGACAAATAAATTCAAATCAAGCGTATCTGTTAACACTATCGTTAATCATAATCCTTTAGTCAGATCGAATTAAATCCTTATAGGGTGATTTATGCAAATTACTTACAATAATATCGATTCAATTCTCTAAAAACAGTCTTCAATTGGAAATAAATGATTAATAGCCCTTTCGCGATCATTAACACAAACTGTTATTAGATAACGGACATCTGTTAAACAATGCACTTAATCACGTTGACACAAGTGTTAAAACGTGTTCATAAAGATATGACACGTGATAATATAGGACTACTGTATGTATGTACTACATACTGTACGTCCATATGAACTATGGATAAATATGAATAATAAAAAAATAATAATAAGAATAATAACATCCACTAGGGATCATACTAACAATATGCAAACTACACTTGTCGTTAATATTAGATAATAGAAAAGGGCGTTACATGTTAATTATTCACCGATACTACGATTTACATAATTTAAATACTATTTTGCATAATTCTCAACTTTTGAATCGGTTTGTTCTAGGGGTTACACTTTGATAGGCTCAAATATTGTATGAATAATCGACCATATCAGAAATCTTTTTTCTATGTAAATAAATTCAAATCAACTAAATTAATTGCATCAAATTTCTATTGACGTTACCAATTACGTTAGGTTAATAATAAATGAAAGTACAAATTTCAAGAATTATATTTTATTATAAATATTATTACAAGAAATAGTTTGCTTTGTTTGTTATACAGTACAATTAGAGTATTTAATAATAATGTAATAATAATAATAATAATAACAATAATAATAATTACAAAAATGTTAATGGTCGAATTATGGTTAATCGATGAAGTTTACGAATTAAAACTTGATGGCACGTGATTTTTTTATTCATTTGTATCAAATCAAATTGTAGGCAAGATATTCGAATTAATATTAAAATTACTGTTATTGAAATTTAATCTAGGTAGTATTTGTTTATAGTTATTATTTGTTAAATGCATTAATTTTAATTAGATTTTCCAATAAGTATGGTTACGAGTTGATTATTAACAAGTTACGCAATGATTATGGAAAATATATTATTTTTGTTAACGACGATAATGGACGGATCAATGTTTTTAGATATACTTCTAATTGGAATCAAACAACAATAAAATCTAAAGCAAACATTCAATTAAAATCACAATTTTTAAAAAAATAATTACAATAAATATTAAAGAGGGAAATTTTGTAGAAAAAAATTAATTTATCAAATGAATCACCAGCCATTTTTAGTCTTCACAATCATCTCTCAATATAAAGAAAAATGTTACAAATTTCACACACTTGCATTTTTAAATTTCAATAAAGACATTTTCGGCGGCCGTTGTCGTTGTTGTCAGTCAAACGATGTTTGAATTAAAGTGAAAATTTCTTTAAATGATGCACCTAGAGAGCCCGTCATTGTCTGTTTTTTATTTAAAAATGAACGTAAACCGACTAGGATTTCATGACATTTCATTGATTTTTGATAACGTTCCTCACGTGATAAATCAACACCGAAACTACCGCCTGGTGAATACATATTTGCTTTTATCACATGTCCGAAATGGCGTAGAATTAGTTTTAATGTTGTACAGCCTGTTGTTACGTATCTAAAACAAAAAGAAAAAAAAAAATTATTCAAGTATCTTGTGTAGTTCCCCTCTTTGTATCGAGAGATATTCGTATTGATCCTTTTTCAGTTTATTTGACAGCGCCTCAAGCTCTCAACCTTTATAAGACACTGATATTATCACGTAACGCTTCAATTCAGTTGTTAGTTATAAGTTATAAAATAACTACCTACAATAAATAAAGTTGGATTAGTAAATTTTTTATGGTAATAAAATATAATGTCCAATGGCCGGTTGTAGTTGATTTTTCAATATTCATTGGTGTGAAAGGGCACGCGTCTTTCAATAACAAATAAAAACCCTTCTACTGGTTAGTTCAACTATACATATAGAACTGAATCTATTGCTAAATAAAATTGTACCGTCGGCAATCCGACACGGTTAACCCTTCTAGCGTGTGAAAAACTGTAGAAAAAACCTATTGATCTCTTTTCCGATACATTATGATAATGATACCTGGGGGTAATGTTTGCATAAATATCAACCAAACATATTCAAATTTGAAGTATTCTTAATGTCACTCAAAATTCTCAACATGAAATCTATCAAATATGAAGAGCAACCCGATCCTGATGATTTCTTGTTGTTTATTATTTATTATTCAAGGTTTGATGAGTTTGTCACTCTTGTTATTTTATTTTATTTTTTTTCATATATGCTAAACAAGGGCACAAACGGAACAATTGCAGCTGCTAAACTATTGACGTCTTTAGGGCGTCATTAAAAGCAACCCCACTTTGTATATAGAAATTTCAAGTATTTTCATACTTGTACCACAAACAGAAAATAATGACGACAATAAAAACAATAGTAAACTCCCATAAAAGTCAAACGAAAAACCAAAAAAGTTAAATATTTATTTCAAAATATTTTTTTTCAAAAAGTTAATAAATTCAAAGTAGAATCACCCCTATTTCCAACAGTTGTTCCAGTTTGCTAATTATTCGCTTTTTAATCGTTAAATTTCATGTTTAAGGTGAACTATTCATTATATAATGATCGATTTCCGTTCAATTTCAATGTTTTGATGGTAATAGCAACAAATAATAATAACAAAACCCATCCAGCTGACGTTTCCTTTGGCAGCGTACGCGTTGAAAAAAGGATGGTGTATTTTGTCTTCTCTTTCAAAAAAAAAGAACAATTTCAACAAATAAATCGAACAAAAACGATGGAACATGTTGAACACTGTAAGGCAACAATATTAGACAGTTAATTAGCGTTCTCAAGAATTTCTACTCCCTTAAGCTATTCTTTTATTTTTGAAAAAAAAAAAATATTTATATAACACAAAAAAGGGTGTTTTATACATATTGTTAATTCTGGACGTGTCTGTTATATTGATTTCAAGCGAATTCTGCCAATTTATTATTGAATCATATACGGGTTAAATAACATTTTATAATTTATATTTAAGGGGGGTCCGTCCAATGTCCGATTCTTTTTATTTTCGATACATGTGCGTGTGCATATTCAAATTGCAACTATATACTATATAATTGTTTTGTTAGTAACGGTTCAAATTGCTTTTCAATCGTGCGTTACGCACAATTTTCGAATAGCAAAAATAACGAATGATTTTCAGTTATTTTAATTGTCTTGGAAATCTCTTTTTTGTATACGTTAACGAGTAAAAATGATAGAGAACTGAATTTGAGAGAGAATTAAAACGATCATTTGTATTGCGTGATTTGAATTTCTAATTTGAATGAAAATATAAAGATTTAAAGGAAATGAATTCTATTTCGTTGAGACCTACTTATCAAGCACGAATAGAATTTGAATTCTGAATCAGAAATATTAATAATCTGTATACTAAACAAAAAAATAAAACTTGATGAAAACAATAAATTTTTATGGTTTTACCATTACAACAATAACATTTTTGCTTCAGTAAAGAGTATTGTATTTAAAATAAAGGATCTTATTCAACGTCAGATTCATTTATAAGCAAGAGTCAAAATTAGGAGCAGGCTCATCAAAATTGGCAAAATTTAATGAAATTAAAATCAAAAGCAAAATCTCTTTAGACTTCTAATGTATTCAATAGAAAGCTATGGATCATCAGCAAGTCTGAAACTTTTAGACGAGAGAATTTTCATGGGAAACTCGGCAATTCTACTAAAGAATTGTGGAAACAATAGAAAAGATCGAATCAATTGTTATAAGAAGTAAGTAGTTGAATTTCAACGAAAGAACCTAGTCATTTTTCTCAAGTAATTTGACAAAAAAAGTATGCGAACAATTTATTTGTTTTCAGAATGAAGCAAATTTCAAACTTCGCTTATCAAATTTACAATTTGGGATAGATTGAACAACAAATTATAGTTTTGATAAAATAGATATACGACCAACTCTACTAATACTTCAGCGCCCTCTATTAGAAGACGGTTGAATCAAATAGGTTATTTGCATGAATTGTATGTACGTGAATCAGTTCATTGATGAATTATCATCATAAAAGCGCTATCTAGTAACAAAATTAGTCATCTCGAGAGTTTTTGAAGATTAGAGGTGACAATTTCTAGGTAGGCAACTCAACAATCAATCTATCTATTACAATCGTACTCACGTTTCGAATTTGCTTTGCAGCAATTCTTGAATCCTTGGTAATATCATTACACACATATCTAAATTCCATAGCGTACTGTAATAAATTCTAAATTAATATCTGTATAAAATTTAGTAATTGATTTAATTCAACTTACGATTTATTATTAAAAACATTCAATAAATCTATAAGTACAGCTAAATCACCCATAGCTAAAGCTGATTCAATTGCAGCCTTAACATCCTTGATTCTATATTGAGCTAATATCATTTTTAAACTTCTTTGTCGTCCTCTCAACATTGTTATCATTGGTTCATAGCCCCGATGAAGAGCATCTAAAACTTCAGTTTCTGACATATCCGGCAATTGATGCTGAAAATCTAGCGATCGATGATTTTTCTACAATTATAAATAATAATCTATCAATTGAAAGACATTTTTTTAGAGTTTATCGAACTCACAGGTAGAAAATCGTCAAAATCCAACCCAACAGGTCTATCCATTGGGACTGGTACGAAATCATCATCATTAATTACAACATCACGATCAGGTGATAATTTCAAATTACTAACATAAATATCAACAGGTGGATTATTTATGTATCTTGATGATGTTTTTATAATTGTTGCATTTCTTTCATTATTGTTATTATTATTATTATTGTTATAATGAATATTGTTACGTGCACTATTTGGTATTTTCGATACATTAGGTACACTTGAATTGAAACTAGGCCGTGAAAATGAACTTTTTCTTGATGAATTTCTTGATGTTGATGATGATTTATTTATATTAACTTCACTAACACTGTGTCTTATAATACTGTTATTAGTTTTTGTTGAATTATCAGGAACATCTTTACAGCTACTTTGTCTTTGTAGATTGAACCTATAAAAAAAATCAATTAGAAAAAAACAATTTTGATAATTATTTTTACCTTGGTGTTTGTTGTTGTATTTTATGCTTATTTGGTAAAAGATTCTCACTATCTCGTTGTTTTTTTACACGATTGTTGTAAACTTGATCAAGGTTTGATTTTGATCGGGAATATTGTGTTGTATTTACAGATAATTGTTGATTTTTATAATTATTGATACTGTTATCTAAGGATGATGCTTCAAAATTGTCCGTAGGTAATTCACTTAAAATTTGAGGCTCTGCTGGATCGACAACTGTAAAATCAAGTTTCATATTATTCAAGCCAATAAAATTAAGTAGAATAAATTTATTTGTTTGAGTTTTATTGTAAAATTAAGAATAAAAAAAATATTTGTTTTGTATTATAGTTTGATAAGAAGATAAATAGTTTGATATTTGATAAAAAATCGCAAAATCGCAATAATAGACAATGAACTTAACTAAAATATCGGTACAATTCATTTCTAAGATAGAATGCAATAAAAAAAAAAAGAATAAAAAACGATGAGTCGTGTTGTGAAAGCTAATAGTTTAAACTAAATTCAATGTAATTATCAGAAATTACATAATAAAATCATTACCTGAAGAGTCATGTTTTGGTTGTTGGAAAGGTTCAGATATTGGTTCCGGTTCCAATAAAGGTGGTGGTGTTCGAGTTACTAAAAATTTAGAGAATAACATATTGAATAATTTTTCTTTAGAATTTTAGCAAAAAAAAATTGATTATTAAAGATCTTTGTTCAAGGTTTCAAGCTAAACTCAGCACGTCATCAATTATGTAATAAATAATAAACAATAAAAAATTTACATTGTAGAATTATTGTAATCAACCGAATTTCACAGGAGAAATTAGCTCGACTTTATTAACTAAAAATAAAACAAAACAATGTGAAAAAAATTAATTAATAAATTAATTTTAATGGATCGAGAAATTTTTTAGTGAATTTTTAGAACAAAAATATGCAGTACAAGAAGTTTTATAGCAATAAAATAGAGTGCCAGAGAATGTTAGTTCAAAAACAACCACAATGTTTAAATGGAGACATTGTTATTTAAGAACAAATGCAAATAAATCTTTTTCAACTCCTACATAACAGACATAGCTGAATTAACTTGGTAAATATATCGAATATTTCACTATTATTATAAGAGCAACCAGAGAACAATTTAAAATTCAACAACA
This sequence comes from Stenodera caucasica, assembly GCA_037414795.1. Classification (NCBI taxonomy): domain Eukaryota; kingdom Metazoa; phylum Arthropoda; class Insecta; order Coleoptera; family Meloidae; genus Stenodera; species Stenodera caucasica. The sequence goes on from JAZBGZ010000028.1 coordinate 68,667, forward strand.
ATATTGTCATAAAATTCCAAGAATTTCACAATTATTATTGAATACAAATCCCGATTTTCTATTGAATTGTACAATAATAAGAATAATAATTATTATCGCGTATATTTTTTTTCTCGGGAATAAGTTCATATTTCCGCCGACAAAATTCTTCTTTCATTTTGTACATTACTTTTACCATCAACCACAACTATGCATCGAATTCCATTTATTCTGCCATGCAAATCAGATTATTAAACGATACATTATATTAGTAAATTGCAATAAATTAGAATTATTAACAATTATTTATAATAAAATTTCATCAAAAAACATGAAATTAAACCGTTTTGTTTCCCACAAAATGACATCTTAAAAAGATATGTGAATAAATCCAAAACTATTGTTCTCAATGACAAAGAAATTTCCTTATTATGTTAAAATTTTTTTTTAACTAGACACTCACATCCTCGTCCTTTGAAAATTTCATTATAATCAGTCACATTCGTAACTTCAGCTGTGGACTCTTCTTCTGGATCCGTACCGGAAGTACTTTCTTCAATTGTACTTTTAACATCCAATGAACGATTCTTCAAACTGACAGGTCGTTCAGCTTTCGAAAAACTTTTTCGTATACTTTGATTTGGTGTAAATGGACTTGGTACATTATCTAATGTTGATGAGCCTAATGGTTGGACTTTCTTCAAATCGACGACGAAAACTTGAACATTAGTTAAATGGAAAGATGCCCCAATCTGTTGGGAAAAAATTGAATTAATTAAACATTGAAGAAGAAAAGTATCATAAATTGAAATTGTTATATACATACATATATGTAATTGTTATTATAATTTTTCTCTTGATTAGTTGTAGAAAAATAAGAGAAAATCTCATTTATCATTTTCGTCGTTTGAATAAATTAAGTAAGACACTTTCTCTAATTAGTTTCAAGTCAAAATTTTCAATTTAAACAATTGAAAATTTATAATAATTATTGAAGAAGCAACGTTTGCTTTAAGATCATGCAAAATTCCGATATTATCAAATAAAAGTGACCTTTATTAAATAAATTTGTGTTATTTCGAATTATATGAATAAATGACTTTTGAATTGAGATTAAAATATTGATAATTTACGAAATCAACAAGGATAAACAGTTTGAAGAAATCTTAGAATGACTAATTCGGCAATGACATATCTATAAATGGATCGATTTTTTTTTTTAAACAATATTAATATTAACATTAGAAGATTGATTAATATAGAAAGACGGATAAAAGAGCCGATTGTTACAAATCAGTGATAAATAGTATTTGTGTAGAATCACAAGTTCATTTGTGATTTAGAGTGTACATTTTACAACAAGAATAGATATACGTCGTTCCACGACTTAAGTTCATGGACGTTGCAGGATAATAAAAATCGAAAAATTGAGATTTGTACTTTTTCAGGATTTTATCTTAAGGAAGGACACTTGAATTAAGACTAAATAGACGATTATTTGTAAAAATATTATTTTGATTTTGCAATTTTTAATAGAACTTCCGGTTTCATTTTACAACAAATACTTATCATATTTACAGTTATCTATATATCATTAAAATGTAATTTTCGTATTGTCTTTTCCATGAAATAAATCAAGATTTTATAAACAATAGCTATCTTGACATACCTTTGAAAATTGTATAATCCACAACATCTCTATGAACAATGGCAATGATTTTTAAGCGTTTTTTTTTTTGTTCTGTTTAATTTCTAATGAGTCATATAATAGATTAATTATTGAAAAGAGGTACCTACTGCAATATGTGATTTTCTAGCGGTAAAATTTATACGACCTCAACCTCAAGACTAGTTTTGTATTTAACAAATAGATAATTACGTTGAGAACTTTTTCAAGATACATTATCATGTTGTAATTGATAAATAATAGAGAAACTATTTGAACAAAAGTGTTGTTGAACTTGAAATCAAACAAAAACGTCAATTACACTTCATTTATTACAATTGGAGAGCAATTGAGAAAAATTGTGGAGAAAAACAAGTTTCAAAAATAGTCATACTTATGAATTTTTATTGATGATGATCTCAAATACGAATCAATTTGAAATATGAAAAAATGGTCAGTTTCCACCTACTTAACGACCTTATAAATTTTTCCACTAATAACTAAATATGAAGTGGTGATATTTTGAAATCAAATTAAAGCACAGTAAAACCATTCACTCTCTATTTGATGAATCTATAGAGCCATAAATGTTATTGGAACAGCGCCCTTTTGTGTATAATAATAATAATTATTATTTTAATATAATACTAGCATAATTGTAATAGTAATACTAATAATAATAAAAATAATAATAATAATAATGAGATCATAAACGAATATTAATATTCTACGAATTGTGAAATCAATACGATTTTTTGTTTTCGGTATAATTTAGTCGTTTTTTATAAAATGAAAAAAAATTAGATCGATAGTGATATTAGCGTTGAAAATTCGACAAAAACTTTGTGAAATGTTGTCGTGTACTTCTACAATGTTTTAGGCGATAATAATTTGGGTCAGCGTCTTACAAAATCAATGGAAAACACGCAATTGTTGTGATTTTTTTTTGGAAAATGAACTTTGCAAATCAAAATATGTAAAAAAATATTGAGTCATTGTAGAAAATTTTAAATATTTTATTATCAATCAGGAAAATAGATGATTCTCATCTATGATTCATAAAAAAATTAGAACCTTTCTATGGTGAAAGTCATTTGATCTAAGAATTGAATGAATTCATGGATGCCAACCAAATTAGGAAAAATAGCACTTGATTAGGTTTCTCTTTCATGTGTTTCTTTTTCGGAATTCATTTTACCTTATATTACCGTTCTTGTCTCTTCCACTTTCTTTTGTGATGTTTAAATGGTAGTGATAATAAAATTCAAAACAAACCGGAAAATATAATAGTCTTAGTTTTATCTAATTAATATTGAAAACCTATCTCTTTAGAAAAAACCACACTTGAAGAAAACTGAACATGAATAAAATCTCACTAAAAAAAAATCTATATTTCTGAATTTTTGGTAATCTGTATCGACTGAATCCAAATTGATCAACTATTAACCAAAGTTTTTTGGGCTAATTAGACATTACCGAAACCGTATTATCTCTAAATAATCAGATTATAAGAGCATCGGGATAAAACTTGTAGGTAGTCCGTTCGAATAAACGAATGATGGGTTAGGGTTAAGTTCACGATATCTATTAATGGGTCATTACCCTGTTCGATATTATTTCAATGAAAATGCTATTTTAAAGTAAATGATTCTAAACAATACAATGTCTTTGAATTAAATAAAAATTATAACAAACGATTAAATTAACGAGTTACTCGTTTTATTTAATTACAGTTTTTTTGTTTTTTCAACATGAATAAAATAGAAGTTAGAAAAAGAACAGGTATATAAGACTAAAAATTATCATAACGGCCTCTACATTTAAAATTATACGTCATCGTCAATTTAAAAGGTAGAACCTCGATTATAATGGAAAAATCTCCAATTTATTGTACTTTAATTCGAAATTTAAATAAAGAACTTTACGAAAATTTACAGTTAGAATATGTATTGAGGTAACATATCCAAATTCGTGATAAGAATTTTTTTTCGAATAAATACAGTGGAATTTCCATAAACAACCAATAATAAGAAACTATGAAATTTTTTGAGATAAATTGAATTAATTATTTATAGGGGAAATTATCTCAATTATATTCAACATTACAAAATAAATCGAAATTTTTCCCAAATTAATTAAAAACATTATTTTCGTTTCCTGGGATTAGACACAATTCCAAGATTTAAAAGATAATAGATTTATCACGTAGAGAACCACAATAAATATCTTAAATTTTCAAAAATTTATTACCAAAGATAAAATTTAAGCTCGATTTTATCGAAAATTATAAATAAAACTTCATACTCATTAATAATTCGCCTATTTGCAATTTATTAAAAGAAACTCGTTTTTTGTGAAGTGTTTATAAAAAAAAATTTTATAATTACATAACAATAGCTATTAATTGTTCAAAAAAAAAACAACAGTAAAAAAAGTATTGTTTGTTGTTTTTTCCACAAGAAACGTCCGGTTTCTGATCATTGATCTTTCAATGAGCCAAAAATGAATTGTCATTATTTTTACTGTTAATTGTTTTCCAACATAAAGTCAACGATAAGAATTCCTAGTGCAAAAAATAAATAACAAATAGAAACATTTATTTTGGAAATTATCCACTAATTTTGACTTTCTTGCTTACTTAGTCATAGGCCTTTCTACCTTTAAGGTAGTAAGGCTGATATTTGACTTTCTAATTATGACAAAGTTGCCAAATATTTGAACTTTTACTTATTTCATACGTGAAATTTCGAAATTGAGTAATTTCAGATTTATGAGAAATTACTTTGATATAATCAGCTATTATTTAAAAAAAATATTAAAAAAAAATTTGAATCGAGTAATTCTCATTAGTCTCAGAGATAACCCTGGCTAAATATGATGATAATGATGCTGACAGAAATAAATCACCATACCTACTACTTTACCACATTTATCCCCTACAGGAGGACTGAATTAAAATAAATAAGTAAATAAAAAAAATGCAACGACTTTGTAAGATTGCCTGTTTTGTAATTTACGTTGAAAACATTATAATGTACCTAATCTATAACGGCTTTTAACAAGAAAACTTTTTTTCACGTTTAAAACAGTTACTTTCAGTTCATTAGAAAATATAAAAAAATAGTAGTGAAATTTTAACAGTAAATACAGACAAAAACAGGTCCTCGTTAACAAACCAAAATAAAACAAATATTTTACAAGTTTTTTAACTTAAAATAAATAAGAGAATGAAACGAACACTTGACTCTAGGCCGAATTATTATTAATTATGAAACATAAAAAATTCATCATCCATCAATCTATACTTTTGTTAAATTAAAATATAAT
>JAZBGZ010000028.1:81641-98212 GCA_037414795.1 Stenodera caucasica
AATCGTACTCATTTTCATATTAATTGTCGAGTCAATTTCCAACTGGCCGACTCGACATCCTGACGGTGAGATGGATAATTATAAGGGTGCTTGCTAATAGCTAATGTAATTAGTGGCAGGCTTTATTAATTGATGAAAAATTCTCCAGGTGGCTTCTGTGGAATAGTTGAAGTAGAGAATTCGCTTCGTACAGTAGTAGGAAATTTATGGCCCGAATTTAAATATTCTTCATTATGAGAAATTGGTGCAAGTAGTTTAAAATATTTAGAGTTGGTTTTATTCTTTTTTTAGATGTGTCTAAAAATAATAATAATAAAAAAAAAAAACAAATCGGATCTGGTTACAAATAATGAACACTGCCTCACCTACCATACGTTTAATGAACTATAAGTAATTTGAAGCTCCCAAAGAGATTTCTCTTCTAGACAGGTCGGTATCGTGTCGTGTCCAGGTGGGATGAGAGATACCGTCTTGAGACTATCACATATTCAAGACCGAAATTAATTTTCATGGAGGTAACAACTTCCGGCCACCTATGCGGGATTATCCAGATAGATCTTATGTTAGATCTCTTGCTAACTATGTATATTAAATTATTACAAATTGAATTCATATTCAATCCTAGTTAAGAAATTGTAAATTACTCGAATTGATTGGAATTCGTTTGAAAATTCTCCAAATTGTCGAGAATAATAACCAACCCGAATATTATCTTTCGAGATCTATGTCTAAGATTCGAATATGGAAATTGTAATTTGACCTTATCTTTACAGTAGCATCATCTAAGACCTACACACCTCAAACAATGTAACACTCCTACAATATAGAAAAAAATTAAGGAAAAAAAATATTATCTGATTAGTCACCCCTGTAAGGGAACTAGACAAACTACAACAATCTTCCACAAGCTTTCATTTTCGAAATAGATAAGAACGATATGAAAGGGAAATGACTGTATAGAAAGACGAAGCAATAGGACGCTTTATACTTTTTATTTGTTATTTTTTATTTCAAAAACAAAACAAAATCGAATAGAAGCACAGATTCATTGACAATGTTTAGTGTGAATGAGCAATGATTTTGAATCGTATTGTTGTTGTTTGTTGACAATTTAACGTTTACACACTTCTTTTTACAATTCGTTTTTCTTTTCCAAGCCTCTTTCTGTATTTGTGTCATTGTTACGAGTTTTATGAATGGATCGCTACTAATAAAAATGAAATAGCGTTGAACAGATCAAAACTTTGGAAACAAGATTATTGAAAATTCTAAAATATCTGTAGATAGTTGAATTATAACAAAACAAAATATTCAGAGAGTTCCAGTTGGAATCGGCCCTCCAACATCTCGATCATCTTCAGTAGGTAATAGTTCGAATCTGAAAAATAATTAATTGATGGAAAACGGTTTCTAATTCTAGCTACGTTATGTTTTCGATTTATAAGTTTGACGAGATGTAAATTAGATTTGGGACAGGGACAACCTGCATATTGGAGTGGTGTTGATTTTGTTTCCGGCAAATATTGCGTGTGTCGTATTTTTTTTTTGTCTAAAATGCTGGGAATTTCATTTTTCGTGGAGACAATAGTCGACATATGTACCGGCAAATAGCAGTTTCATTTTATTTTTAAGAAATAATCAAAGACCATTTTTTGTTCGGATAATGACCTGTTGTTATTACAAAGTAACCTGTCTTAAGCCCGTGTGAGAATTTACGCCCCAATTTTCAACTATATACCACTTTCTATTTGAAATAATAATAATAATGATTTTTAAGTTTATAAAAATACTAAAGGAAGAAAGTGAAAAAAAAAACTATAAATGTACTCAAAAATTGTATATAACGCTCATACGAAATTGCTACCTTTATCAAAAAACAATTCAAAGTGTTTTATTTTAAAAATTAGTTAATCAACACTTGCGCCGATGTATGATCACGTTTTATCCTTCAAAGGTGTATATTTTTTAAAAAATAATATAAAAAAAGACACCCCCTAAAAAATATCCAGGAATATTGTCCGATAACTATTATTAAATATGTCTTGAAATTTTTTCAAAAAAAAATAATTTTTTTTTTAAAAGCCATATGCTATATACGATAATATTTACATGTGGCTATGTAATCGACTTCAAACTATGCTCAATTTACACATAAACATGTATGAATTTATTTTTGAAACTACTGTGCAAGATATCGTCTTGTCACGATGCTCAAATAACAATAATAGGAATTGAAGAGGGAAGTTTAAAAACCTAAAATTATCTACTGAATATTGGAATTAGTCTTGATGTATATTTGCCCGTTCTTCAAATAATAGTTATACAAATAATAATAATAAAAAAGTGGAATATTATCGGTATGGGGTTGTTAACGGCGTCAGTTTCTCACACATGTACACGCGATACAAACAGTTTTAGGGTATGTTTAGTTTAGAAACGTTTTCACATTGACGAAATTCGAAATTTTCTCTCACAGAGGCCATGAACTCACTCTTTTTTCAGATACATTGCGTTATTTTAGAAGCTCGATTGCGATCTTGATCAGTAGGTATATATATATATATATATATATACACCTATATAGTAGGCAATTAAATAGAGATGTAATATTGGACAAAATAAAGTGCAACATCTAGATTGTAATTTCGGTCTCGCATGTCAGATGTAAGTTGCTTCTATTATTGAAAAACTTTCTCTAATTTGAAAAAAAAAATGGAGATTACGATCGAGATCTTTCGTGAGAATACTATTGTTTGTCTTTCTCGAAAATAATGATTATCTCCTGACATTTATCGATGTGATTGATTAACTGGCAACAAAATTCAATGTATTGTCTCTTTGTTGATGGCATAAAAACTTTTTGCTTGTTAATTTTTTCGCTTTTTGAGCGACAAATCAAATTCTCCATTGGCTGCAATAATGTTTGACATGTCAGTTTTAAAATTTGCGAAAGAATTACAATCGGTATCATCATATATTATATGTTTTATAAAATATAAGTATCTATAATATGCCAAGTTTACCAGGTAATGGCTACTTATGTTTTATAACTGTTGAAAAAATACTCGTAAATAATCGCCGATGACGTGTCCATTAAATCAGGGTCCAATTTATGGCTGAACAAATTGTATTAGGGGAAAAATGATTTCGATGAAATGTTTGGCTATCATGGGCTTAATTTTTATCAACAATTAAAATAAGTACACAATGTCTACGGATTATATAATTTGGCGACCGATTGAAATAAGTCTCATTAGATTTCGATGGAATTTCAATAGATTGATCTACTATTCTTAAAATTGACCCGATAAGGCTGTTAATTTATTTGAACAGAAGCATTTGAACGGTCAAAACTACCCCAAAAACGTGCGATTTTGTTCTCGTATTACAACCTTATTCTTTAGCAAAGATGTAGATTTTCTCGAAATCATTAAATTGTTGGTTAAATTCTATCAAAATGAAATATAACTTTTTCTAGAAAGTTGAGATCTTTAATTTCATCGATCAACAATAGATATATCTATTTTCTAGCTCTGTCAACTATGTATTTAGATTTTTCTCAAATTTTTTTTATCAGCTCAAGTGTGAGCTCAGTTCAGCAAAGTGATTTAGCATGCAATATTTTCTCGGTATGGTCATATGTCATATATGCCAAAAGAATATGTATTTAAATTGTTTTTTTTTTTCAAGGTACTTATATCGTATTTTTTGATTTAATTACACATATATATTTTTGAAATGTTCAATTTAAATTGTTCACATTCCTTATAATTCATCTTCCATTTATTTCTGAAAAAATATTTTTATTCTGATAATTATTGAAAAATGATAAAGTTGTTTTTACGTGTCTGAGAAATTGCCGCTCGACTAAAGCTCAGGTACAACATACGTCTCGAATATTCTTATGTATCTTCCATTCATTCATTTGAATATTACGTAAATGTTCTTTATTCGAATAATAATTGGATGATGGATCAAATCACGTTATGTAATTGTTCTGAATATCGATTCTAATAATAAAATATTTTTCGTTAAATTGATCGATAATGGAAACGGGAACCTGCAGAAACTCCCCTAAATGTCGTCATTCCAATTCGTCTCAGCATTCACCACCATCATTTTAATTTCCACCAACCAACCAACCAAACAACCAACTAATCAACCAACCAACGAAACTTTCTAATTACGTACAAAACTTTTTTGATTAATCACACTAATTAATTAGTTCACAAAGTGCAGTTAGAATGGGGCGTGGTGGATGAGAAAAAGATGTGCGCCTATAAACCTGCTGACGCATCCAACTCTAAAAGAAAACAGCCTATAGATTATCAACTATATTTAAATATTACTGTTAATTGATGAAATTATTTCAATTCTTATAAAATATACCTAGGTATGTATGTTCTAAAAGTTCGAACTTGAATCCAAATTAAATTAGATCAACAGACCATATTCGTGACATATTATTAGGACAAAGGCGTAATGGACCTAAGCCTATAGGTATGTATATTCTTATCATTGTTCACCATCAATTGACAACAAAAATGTGCATTTGTTTCGGTTCAATGAACTTTTAGATTTATAAACAAATTTGATTCGATTAGTAGTCTCTTTTTACTTTATTATGGAATAATATACAATTGGATCTTTGCTTTATCAGATCAGCAATTAATGTACTAATTCGCATTATACTCGATTGGAGGATTTGTAGTCTAGAGTGAATTTAGTGTCCGAGCCTGGATCGAACCCGGACCTTCTAGTTTGTTACTAATGACTCTTCGAATTGAGCTACCTACCTAGATGGTCACGGTTCGAGTTCGGCTCAGACATTGATCTCATCTTTAGACTTTTTCGTACAAATCAAATTACTTGATAACGTAACAATTGATTTGCTTTTCAAAGAATGTGTTTTGTTTCTATTTGGTTAAGATTTGATAGAGAATTGGTGAATATTTCTAGGGAATTGATTAGTTTTTTTGTTTCATCAAGTGTCCAAGTGATTTAGTTTGAGAAGACCTTCGTTTTTTTGGGGGGATGATAGCTAACGCAATACCGGAAACAATGACATGTCCCGGGCGTAAAAAACACGGCCTACTTGATCAAAGCGACACAATGTAACATGTAATCATCGAGATTACCCTAGGAGACACCCTCGTTCTCTCTCTCTCTCTCTCTCTCTCTCTCTCTCCCTCTCTCTTTCACCCACAATTTATACACTGTTTCAGCTTTATTGCAATATATCTATACATATAGTATGTATACATTATATGGTTTAGATACATAAAACCCTAAAATCTCGTATAATTTCTAGTATGCAATTTTAACAGTGTAGAGAGAAAATTAAAGAACGAGATAAATCTGCCGCTAGAGTGATACTTAAAATTTCTAAGCCCCGGACAGTGACATGTGGCCTATGTGTTGTTCTCCCCCGTATTACATTGAGTATTATATAGTCAGGGATTGATTTTGTTCATTATAGAGCTGCACTTGAGAGGTTTTTCCCATTGAATGACTTGTATGTATGTATATGTATGTTATCTAAGGGCTATCTGTGGCTTTTGCGATCTACGCATATTAAAGTTTTCGCTACCTAACGAATCATTTGTATAACGATTCAATTTTGCATCTCATTAAAATCAAGATTATTTGAACAGAAGACGAAAAACCAAACATACTGGCAACTATTAAAGGACATGTGTCTCTCTGGGGAAAAACTTGTTACTACTTTCTATAAAAAAAAAAGGTCCTTATAAATACTGTAATAATCATATGGAACAATTAGAATAATAAGCGATCAATTGTTTTATTTTCAAATCTACTTACGTTCTTATTGTTGTTGATAAAATAAAACGAAAGTTCGCTTCAACGATTTTAGATAATTACAGGTTGCTGGAGGCTTGTGGTTAAGACACGCGTGTACATGTCAGATGTCTCATCTTTAGTTTACAAGCCCTTTTGGCTAATATTTAGAAGACATACGGGACTCGCCGCAAATACTTTTGCGGTATACGAACCATTCAATTTCTGTTGAAAATTTTATTAACGACCGTTGTCAATAGTAATATTAATTAACAATTTCAACAATAAAAAACTAAACACCAACAAGAGTAGGTAATAACAATTCAATTAAAACCATTGGATGTTAAGTTTAAATAATAATAATAATAATAATAATAATAATAATAATAATAATAATAATAATAATAATAATAATTAAACAACGAAATCTGTTATAAGGCAGTAGTGTGGAGCAAATTTGAAAGGAATTTAATAAGTTTTAATTACAAAAACTGGCTGGAAACGAGTCTCGTCGTCGAATAAGGGCCGGAGATTTCTATCCTGATGTTGTTTTCCGCTCTTGATAAATAAGAGTACGGGTTAAGCTGTCCCTATAAACTCATTAATTAAGGTAGAAGCTTTGACGAAGTTTTGGGAAATGTTGAATAGGAACGCTTCGCGCGACTCGCTTGCTGTCTTTCACTGTCGAGTAATTATCAAAGAAATAAGAAAAAGAGAGAAATAATAATAATAATAATAATAAACATTAGGTATATGAGTTCTAGCTCGGTCTATATTTACAGTCGAAAAGAAAAACATTAATTTTCGATTAATCCTTTAACGGCAAAGTTGGGCCTTGACAGTTTTAAAAATCGTGACTTAACTGTCATTTCTTCTAGAAAACTTGTTTAATTATCAGTTGATTTAAGTTATAAGCGCTCGGAAAACTTAGATATAGTTCGTTTCAATAGTCAGGGGTGGATTTCCGATATCCCATAATTTTCATTGTTTGTCACAGATCCCTGTTGGACTGGTATTGTACGTAAAATCGCGACTTTATGTTTTTGTGAGGACCCACCATTTAAAGTTGTATTTCATTCTGTCTTCAAACCTTGACCTTAGGTTAAATTGCATTTAACTTATAGATTTACCACCCAAGTTTATCCTCTTTCTTTGTAATTTCTGTTTTTTCCAAAACTTTTTAAGGCAGATTTTAAATTTGTTGGTGCAACAAAATCGTAACTGTTATAATGGGGAGATTTCGCTTTATTTCCCCCTTAAAAAAATTCGTTATTAATGATAAATTTTACGGACACGCAATACAAATGGACATCGTCTTCGTGCGTATCGGTGACCGCATTTGTCACAACAGCAGGGTGCATCTCGGGAACATTGCTACTGGCTCCAGAGGCTACCGGGCTGGTTCTCTCACATATAGGATGTCCACTGTATGACAACACCCGTAAATGTCTCGGCTGTTTACAAGACAATCCTTCCGGTAGGGGGATAGGAAATTTTTTGAGGCTCAAAAATAGCTTGGTGTTACAATTTCACCTCTGAAAAATTCATATAATAGCCGAGATATTTACATGTGTACAGTGTACATCCTGTACATGCATAGAGACTGGCTCTAATAATAGAAAAATACATGAAGCAATGAAACGCCACCGAGACAGTTTGCAGAATATTCGATAGAATTGAAATTTTAGAATTTCAATTTTATTTTTTTGAATCGAAAATAATTGTTTGTCACTGAGATTTTCTCGGTGACTTAGCGATTCATTGTAGGTAATTCTATTTGTATCTCGTTTCTGAGATTCTCATGAGCCAGATTCGAGCCATCCTGTCTACAGCTATGATAATATGAGTTGTACACGTGCATAGGTATAAGAAAGATTGGCTTGCATCTCGTCAAATAAACGCAAATACAGTTTTCCACTCAAATACCTAATTCAAAAAATTTTCGTTTTTTTCTTTTTTTTGTTGTAGTTTTGTCGGGATTACAGTAGTTCCGTTAAAAGACCGCATCGTCCCTCTTCATCTTAAGGCGGCTGTCAAAAATCTGCTTGGGTGGCATTCATTTGGCCGTTATTGAATTCGGTTAACAAAGCCATCGTTCTCTAACCATGCAAAAATACAAGGTTTTTTCTTCGTGATATAGAGATATAGGTATACGTATGTATGTACATATATTTGAGGAGTTGATCGTATAGCCACCGGCTGAATGTTGACACATCCCTTTGACAAGTCCGTGGAAAATATCGACGATAGGTATAGGGGATGATCAATTAAATTGGTGGTGGTGGTAGTAGTAGTGGTGAGTTTAGTAGTCGAGATTGAGAAGGGTCCCGATGGAATCGTCTCATTTTGCGGCTGCTGAAATGACATCCTCTTTTTAGCCGGCTGATCCGCGGTTCCAATTAAACTAGTGGCCGTACTGTGAGAGGGGACGAACGAGCGAACAATACCGTTCATCCCTTCAGCCTTCGGCTCGATGGTGAATTATTAGCGACATACCGCTACCCTTCCCTTTGCCTTAGAAATAAGGCCCTGTAATCTCTTATGGAGGAAAATGATTGACAGACCAACCAACCAACCACTCAAATAAGGGATAGTGGCGGTGGTGGTGGGTGGGTGGTTGGTTGGTTGGTTGACTTCCTGTGGCAAGGGACAGGTTGACATTTGCATTTCACACGGTTCACGATAACAAAACGTTCACTCTATGTGCTCGTTAGTTTGTTGGTATGATTTGTTTAAAGGCAGCTTTAAATCGTATATAGACCCTTGTTTCGATGGGGTTAATAGAACTGTTTCAACAACTTTATATTGGGAAACTAGAAATTTCCATTATAGAAAGTTTGGGAGCTTTTATCAAACTGCACAGGCGTATTGTTGATGAATTGAAACTCAAATTTTCTAATTTTGTCAATATTTAATTAACTCTAATCACTTACAACAATAATAATGATATGTACATTAAGTTATAGAGAACAAATCACTGCTACATTTCGATATTTTCACATAAATAAAGACCAGTATGTAAATCTTGTGACAAGTAGATTTGTTTTACCATTCATAAAGAGACGGAAAATATAAATGATAGGAGGAAATCTTAATTCCATGTTGTTACAGTGTTAATGTCAGAATAATTTCGTATACTTAATTAATTATCGATAATGAATTGATGTGGATTTCTGATGAATTCAATCGAATTTCTTTTACAATAAATAATTACAATATTGTCTTTAAATAGATTCTGAAATAAATTGAATTAAACAAGTAACAAACTGGTCCCGAGAGTTGGTCAGGATCGTTGTTTGATTAAAATAGGGGCTGACAGCCTGTCAATATCAAGGCCGTACAAGGCATTAATAATTATTGGATCCAATTACCTGATAAACACATTCCGATAAGACGTCGTCAATTTAATATTCCTGACATCGACATCTGTAAAAGTCTCGGACATGTGTTGAAGGTGTTCCTTCAGTTGAGATAAATTTATTATTATTATTAGAGATGTATACATATAAGTCTTCTTCGTCTTTTACTATATCGTGATATTCTTCATTGGATCGATCGTGATCTTCTGTGTGGTGTAAGGTTCTTTGTCGGCCTTCTAGCCGTCATTAGAGTGTGAGTCAGCGGTGTTTTGAGCCATTTCGGACATGTCAAACCATCGAAATGTTTGATGCCAGCTAGATTAATGTTTTCGAGATATATTAGTAGATCATTCGTTTCTTTTCTTTTATAATACTCGTACTTTTTTGTGTGTTGGCCGAAATGACTGGACAAATTCTGGAACAAAAATAAAATTGCTGGAATGCGATTCGAACCAGACTCAACTCCTTGGAAATTCGGCCCCTTCTATATAATTAATCCGGTTACTGGACTTGAGTAACATTATATTATACCTACTACATTAATTATTGTACCTATAGTTGTGTGAGTGTGTTTGTGTGTGTGTGTGTGTGTGTGTAGAGGACAACGAAACTCATTTTCTAATATTATGTAAATGTCATGAGTGCGAGCAGGAACAGGGATTGCTTTATACAAATATCACCACCTGCAGCGTGGATCTTATCTAAGTAACATATCTTTTGTGAATTTATGGCTATACTGTTAAGTATTTGTCACAGTCTTATACCACTGTTTTATATATGTTAGTATGGGTAGCTGCCACTGTTTTACACAACGCACAGCATGACGTACAGTCGCACAGCCCAATCTAACGTCTAACAAAAGGGAAAACAATATCATAATTAACAAAATAAAACAATCATCAAAAATACTTTACCTCAAGTCAAAGATCTGAAACTATCCAATAACTACACGAATTTTTTACGGAAATAGCCATATTTCACTGGAAATAATATAGTTGGAATATTCGATTTGAAAAACGAGAAATTCCACTATTTATATGGTCATCTATTCGTAAACTTTTCAAATATTTTATTATTTATTAATTTATTTTTATTTATATGGTATTTGAAATATGTGACTGCATTTCTGGTCCTGCTCACCCACGTAGACAATAACTATCCAAAAAAAAAAATCAATTTATTCAAGAAATGCTCGAAAATAATATTTTAATCACACAACATTCTAAAAATAAATATAGTTCTTTAAGCCGTTGTTTTAGTCAATTTTCAGACAATTGCAATTTCCTGTCATTTTTCTCTACGAATTGAGACTTTTCTCTAATTTACATATTTTTTATACAACTTTCAATTTTCTAGAAAATACTTTACGTTTTTCATATTTCCTGTAAATTATCAGAAAGTTTTACATCTCGGCACTAATTAAATACTAAGCACTAAAAAAACTTATAAATTAATTGTTAAAATGATGGAATTTTATAGCGACAGATTACGACCCATCTGTATCACATAAATTAAATTTTTTGAATGAATAAATATTTATTAAATTACATTAACGTTATTTTTTATCGAAATAATCGTCATAATTTTTATTTTTCACAAATTGTTAGTTTTCTAATTACTTATATTGAAAATCTAATTGAATTTTATTCATTCTATTTTTAAACTATCCCGATAAATTCTCGATCAAATTCCATTAGAATTTTTAATTATCAATTCAATATTTCTATTAATAGCATCATTATTGGCTTCGAGCGATCATTAATCTCATCCAAGAAACTTTCAAATTTGATTGTTTCTCGAATTGTATTTATGAAATATATAGCGGGATAGAGGTAAATATCAATAATTATCGAATAGATGGAGTATATTGGACATCAAATGTTGTTGTATGTAAATATGACGAGTGAATTTGTGAGTTATTATTATGTTGGGCTTGAGGCTAGCAGGAATACGGTTGCGAACATTAATGACAGATGGCGTGCTCCGCCTGATTTTCAGCAAGATTCATGAAAGCATTAAACTTTGTTCTTTTGTTGTCATTTTTTTCTCTGGTGCTTTAATTAAATTACATTTTGATTATTTTTAAAAACGAATCCAAATAGAGATAATAAAATTCTATTCTATCAAGATTTCCAACTCGACACAAATTGGGTAATTATATGGTTGTGATTGTGTATAATTAATTCAAATTCCCGGTTTTTATGGTGAATTTACAACAATCATAGTTAGTGAAGAAATAATAATTGGTATGAACTGAAGACAAGAAATAAATGCTGATTTCTGGAATCTAGGTATGGTGAAGTTATTCCGTCCCCTTTCGATATACATATTTAGTGTTATATCAATAACGGCGCCTATTCTCCTGTCAAAGTTACGTATTCCTGAATCTTACCATATACAAAACAAGTATGCTCACCGTATGGCCCCCTGAGCGTTGTTTCCTGCTTCGAACTTGCCACAATTCCTGCTCTATACGACATGAGTTGATTCGTCTGATGGTTAACAGGAAACATTTCGAATGTCTGTAGCGAGCAATAGTGCAGTTGAAAAGGGGGATTCATACAACCTACACATACAAATAATATATGTACTAATACCTATCTATATGTATGTGTGTAAATGTATGTATAGATATAGGTAGATCATCTCACCAACGGCAGAATTTGCTAATAGTAAATATGTGTATGTGTGTGTGTGTGTGTGTGTGTGCGCCGCGACGCTGGCTCTTGTTTTAGCTCATTGGGCGCCGACCGGATGCCCGGCCAACGTTACAATCGATACGGATCCACAGCCAATCCCGCTCCACTACAAGCCAGCCTTCTTTTGTCTTTGCTAGAACAATGGAGGAGCGATCGTTTTGTTTTTCTCCACGTGTGTATACCGTGTTTTTATTTACATGTTGTTATTCGGAAAACGTTTAAATTTTCATTATGGACACGTTGATGGAATTGGGACAGTTTTTTGAATGAATCACATCGATTGTATAGTACAAGAAAAAAATTTGATACGGCCGACAAAAACTGTTTGTTGGGAACGAAATTTTTCTTTGAAAGAAACTTGAATCAACTCCAATCGAAGTTTCGTTCCAATATAATTAGATTTAAGTTTGATTTTTACTAGATCCCTTCCAAACAAAAAACTTTTATTCAAACTTCAATAAACTGTACTTTTCGTATTAATTTATTAAGAGAGAAAAATCTTATTATCATCATTATTGTTGTTGTTGTTGTTGTTGTTGTGTTGTTGTTATATCCTTTTCGAAACATTTCTAGGCCAAGAAACTTTCAACAGCCATACTGTTAACTTTACGCAATTGTGATGTGACCTGATAAACGTAAAATGTCTCACTTGGGACATGGAAACAAACTTCGATCGTTTGCTCTTTGTGCTAGTTGGGTCGTTTGAATGTTAATCAGTTAAATTAGAGCGATATTTTAATCAGTCGACGTGAAAATCGACAAAACACTTTCACTCTTTAATGGATATGTCAATAGATATTGTAGGCTTTCTTTTCAATAAAATATAAATTCAACTTCTTCAAATGTAAATTTAACAATAAAATTGCTCATAAAGCTTGAATTATAATTTCTATTTTGCCCAGATGTTTGATCGATGTTACAATTGTCAAGAGTTGGATTTAAAGCATGTGAGGCTATTAAATTCGAAATTAACGATTCAATCATTTTCCAACTAAATTAACTTAAGTATTAAATTGTATCAACCAATAGGCTAACGTTTGTGTAAAGCCTCCATTAACGAATCAAATGTTCCAATTGGTTGATTGATATTATTTTAAATACCTACTAATCGTAAAAAAACAGTTCAAATTAATATTTATTTATTTTAAATCGAATAATAATCATCGTATCTAATTGATTATAGTGATTGTGCTTAAGAAACAATAGATATCGATATCGGTACAAATTCCCAATCATTGATAATATCGTTGATAGAAAATGAACGAAACAGAGAGAATCTCAACAGGTTCTTTCTAACAAATCGAAAATTTCTCGATAGATAACAATTGAAATTGAATAGGAATTTACATTAGAACTGTTTTGTTTTCTGGCACAATATAACCGATGTCGGTGCAATCGATATTCGCGAATATGCGACAATAGACGTCGACAATGGGCCGTGTCATTCGCAGGGCCCAACAAGCTGGGCATTGTTATGGGCTCTTCCATATATGTATGTATACAGAAACAAACACATCGACACATCCACAAATACATACCTACAATAAATGATATACCTACTGTTATTTTGTTGTACTTTTCGCGCTTACAAAACGAAATTCTCAACTTATAATTATAGAAAATTATCAAATTTTGAGTTTTTTCTCCTTTATTGAACTTTTTTCTTATGTAAAAAGTGAAGGTTTCAATTCTGATGAATTACATTTTTTTTTTATCTTATGAAATAGGTAAGTATACTAATTATTTGTATTTATATATGTATCTCTTTTGGGCTTTTTCTTGTATAAAAAGTTGAGTTTTAGAGTTATTTTTTTGGGAAATTATTATACATAGATAAGTAGGTATAAAATTTTGTTTTTCTCGCAGGCGGATCGAATCAAATAGCTGCAAGTTTTATTAGTTTAGTCCAGTGATGTGTCCAGCAGGGGACTTCGATCGCAGTCTTATTGGTTCTTGTCCACATCCGTTGCTGGGGTCAGGGGGTGTCCATTTGCCTCAACGATTCGAGGGCTATCGTCAATCATTCGGGCTGGTAATTACGCTGCACCACAGCAGGAGGTGGCCGTATTATATACCGTGTGGAAATCGAAAACTACTTGATACCGCCTTTATACCACACTCCACATCCACAACAGCAACGTCACCAACAATAATAATAAAAGAGAGAAGAAATCGAAAAATGAACGGATATTGGAAATTGGTCGATCCTCACATACATATAATCCTTACGACAACCGCAGATTAATTGAAATTTTAAAAATAAATAAACGAGAAATCGACTCAAACATGATACAACTATTGGAATTCTATATTGGACGCTTTGAAAAATTTGTCGGCAATTTATTAAATTTTTTAGGGGCGAAAAACAGATACTGTCTTAATCATTAGACAATTACCTTGATTGAAGTCGAGATGATTATGGCTATTTTCTGTTAATAGCTCACATCCTTATAATTTTATATTAAAATAGCTGGCTGTTCTGCGAGCTACCTGCTGTTCAAAATAAAATGATTTATGATATATTCGAGGCTGTATCAAAGCCGAATCACACATATTTTCAACGCTTCCAATTGTCAAGTTTCAATTATAGTTTCAACAACAACAACAACAACTCAAATATTCACTACATACTTAGCATTCGGTGATTATTTATTGCGCATAAATTTTACGTGTACAACATTAAAGCCCTGGCGCGTAATGTGACAACAGTAAATCTTGAATATTGACCCAAAAATTAATTACTTGATATAGGGTAGATTTTTTTTTTGATGAAAACTCGATCAAATTGGGCGGATCGTTGCTATTAAATGGTTGGCAATTATCGTGTTATCGGAACAGTTCCGGTTCGGTCACGGTTCGCTTTTAAGTTAAATGAGTTCTGACATCAGGTCTTCAACACCTCATGGCTCACAATTAATTACTAAATTAAAGACAATGGGGGAGCGTATCGTGCAGGAAGGACATAGAAACGGATGGATGACATGTGTGAGACGTCACCTGTACATCAGTAAACTTTGTACGGTTATGATGATGATGATGATGATGATGATGATGATGATGATGGTGAAGACGGCGTTCTTCTAGGTGCAACTTCTTGGAGCAGCTGTCGGCTTATTTTTAATTGATGGTGTTTGGAAATAGTCGAGTCATCACCAGAAGGTTGGAGTTTCACACCTACCCATAATCGAAACCGTAACCAGAATACCGATACTTGTTTAGATCGATATAATTGATAAATTATAACCGAAATAGGTCCTACCTACAATATTTATTGTAATTTTAACGTATAGCTACTCAATATTTGAAATTGATCTATGAAAATTGCAATTATTATGATTGGTGGATTTTATGCTGGAGATCCGTCAATGCGGAATATTTCCTTTCGATTTCACGTATTATTTATTCACCACCGATCACAATACATCTATCAATAAACAACAATAACAATAACAATAAATGGTTCATTATTTGGCCGAATTGTTGTTGACTTTAAAAATTTCGGAAACCGTCGATAAAAACGTGTATAAATTTTAATATGAAATAATAGTTGTACCGAAAATAATATCTTCTGAATTTTATTATAATAGATAGGTACTTAATAGTTTCATGGATTTTTTTTACGGGTAAAAATAAATAGTTTCTGAGGTTGAGTTTACAACAAATTAATACAAGTTCTCATCCGTTTATACGGGAATCTAACTAAAAACTCCAAGTGTAAATAATTCGGATTACACACGTAAATCGGCTCTATTTATATCGAAGAAGCCACAATTAAAATGTAAAAACTATATAATTTATATGGATATATTAACTCAACGACTATTTTATTCTACTAGCTTATAGTTTTTGTTCCGTTCTAGACTTCAACAATAGGTCCTTGAAAGGACTAGACGAACATCTGAGCCCTTCTAACAAATATCAGCACTATTTATTTTAATTATAGAAAAGAGCTTATATTGTTGTCCTTCTTAGAAGGGACAAATTCCAGGAAAATATGAAATATGGCTACTATTAAAAAAAGTATATTCAGAGCATACTATTGACAAAAAGACCTATATTTTTTCATTCTTTTAGAAACGTTCAAATTAAACATATAGCAAGTTAAATTGTATAGCACAATACACCCCACAATTTAATCAAATTATCATGTCTGGAGGGTTAATTCACCTAAGGGTTGTCTGTCTACAATTCGAATTTCTAACAACAAATAAAAGATCCATTGCAATCTTTTCTAATTCTTTCGAAAATATCTGATCGAATTTCATCATCATCATCATCATCATTATAATTCTTTTATTATGTTGTACATCATTAAAGATGGAAGACTCGATTATATATTTGTCTCGTTTATTTCGGATAAATTGACATTTTCGGTTGTCGAACATATTATAAATTTCTATTGTTGAAATTTCAAAATTCGAACAACATATATCTATTGAGTTTGTTGTAGAGGCGCTTTACGGCTTAATGTAAAGGTCTTCTCCACCAGAATTCACATTCTATTTAAATCGGTAATAAGTAATAAGTAATAAGAGAGTTGCTAAGCGACCTGAAAACGGACTGAATAGCAACTTCCTCTAATTAGCGTACGCAGTATCCGATTTAGGGCGCGTTTACGGGCGCTTATAATCAGTTATATACACTTCACGTCATTGCTTTAGGTAATTTACAAGAATAAAGTTGGTGGATTTTGCATACGACCCCTCTAGGCGAT
>JAZBGZ010000028.1:131146-154346 GCA_037414795.1 Stenodera caucasica
TTCAACGGCTAATAAAACGAACAGTTTGTGAATTTACAGCGGCCATATATCACAATGTCCTTAATCAATCACTCTATACGGATGGACTTCGGGTGAGAACGGCGTTTATTCATACGTGGTCGACCGGATGGCAGTTATGGATGATGCCGGACCTGTCGCAACCACCTCCACAAAAACCGAAATACAAATTTAACAACAATTTCAAATAAATCTCCCTCTACATCCATCAAATTCCTTCACATTCAAAAGTGGATCTTATTTTCAAAATAATGAGATGGCCTTTTGGTTGTTTGGTTGATTTTGTTCTGAATATCGATCTTTTATAACTCGAAAATGTTTTGATTTTTTCCGATTAAATGTATTTGTAGAAATCTTAAGATGATTTCGTCACCTATATATCTACCTATACATGCACGACTTCTTCTCATTATTATTGTTTTTTTTTTTGATTCAATAGGAATCCAGACAGTTGATCACTCTCAAAATCCATAGATAGTTGTCCCTTTAATGACTGTGAAATTTGCGTTCGATTATCTTGAAAAATGGGACCGATTTTGGGCCGTTTAGGCAGTTCGTGGAACTATACCTATAGTTATCTGCCATCCTGTTTTTGTTATAATATTAGCGTAACGATGCGATCTCGACGAATGAGAAACAGAGTCTGGTCGACACTCCCCAAGACAAAGGCGGCTACTTCCGTTCTAGAGGAACGTAATTCAATAATCTCCTCATCAATCAAAGAGCGGCTGTAACAGCTCAGACTTAAGGCGTGAGTTTCTTTTAAAATCTACACAACAACAAACGACACGCAAGCCGACATTTCAGTAATATTCTAGATGATGAACGAAATGGTGGATGATGATGATGATGATGATGATGATGATGCTGGCACCATCACTAATGTAAAAATCTTTACAATAAAGCTAATTTTAGATTTTTTTTTTGTCGATAAAAAATCAAGTAAAGATTGCAACATTTGCATGTTATACGCCTCTTCGTTTTCACTTTTATTTTCAATTATTTTTAGAAATATTTTTTTCGTTTTCTATGTGCCTCTATGTAGTCAGACAGAACCCATTTGCGTTTCATTTTATGCAGACAATAGAGTACCAGTCTGTAAATTACATGCAAAACTGAACGAAAAATATCCATCGTCTCTCTTCTTGATTGAGAAAAGTGACTGGCTTATAGCAAAAATTATAAGTGAAATGATTCGATTAACATTATGTTTTTCTATAAAATTCAACAATAGGATATACCTACATGAAATGGTTCTGATTAGCAGCTTTCCAAAAAGTAATTAGGTAGTGTTCACAAGCACGCGCCGAAAGTTCCGAAAATATAGTAGAGGGCGCTTATTTGATTTTACATATAAACAATAAAGACTTTCTCCCGTATAGAATAATATATTCGTTTAAAATTGTTTATTTTGACATTTATTTCTTATACTATACGCGATACGCCTATGAGACAAAGGCGGAGGCGAGGAAAGCATCAATAATGGATTCAATCAAAACAGGGACTTGAACATATATT
This sequence comes from Stenodera caucasica, assembly GCA_037414795.1. Classification (NCBI taxonomy): domain Eukaryota; kingdom Metazoa; phylum Arthropoda; class Insecta; order Coleoptera; family Meloidae; genus Stenodera; species Stenodera caucasica. Next base: position 132,683 of record JAZBGZ010000028.1, read on the forward strand.
AGTGAAACTATTTTGATAGTCCTAATTGGCCCAGTATTCTTCAAAGTTTGATCACTATTTTTATGTCAAAACATCATTGATTTGTGGGTTATTGATGTTAGATACCGATGTGCCGCTCTAATGTAAACATTCCAAAGACTATTATAAGTATCTTAATTAAATCTGAGGTTCTTCTTCAATTCAACTGAAACTATGGTTATTGTACGAGCTCGGAATTTTGGTATTTCTTCTTGAAGGCCAAGGCGGTTTAATTAATATTGGATTAAGGACACGTCGGACATATTTACTCATTATATATATGCATATGTCTATATAGGTATATTTGTGTGCATACATATATGCGTACGTCATGCTGACGAATATAACATAGCTCGAGTAATTAATTATTAGGTTTCAATCCGCCGCCATGACTGGGCAGTTTGGCCGTTGCCTGGGTAACCGTGACAGCAGCGGTTACACCTACCGTGTTACCTGCCGTACCATGAGGGTTCGACACCTACACCGTCAGTTTATTATTAATGTGTCGCATTCTTTATGTCCGTCCATCAAATATGACGAATGAATGTCGCCCGAATGTTCAGGCCAACTTTGATGTTGATGATGTTGATGATGATGATGATGATGATGATGATGATGATGATGATGATGGTGATGATGATGATGATGATGATGATGGCATTCATGCAATTTCTTTACAAATCATGATTATTTTCTAATTAAATTGTAATTTATTGATAGTTACAATAAATAATCAAAACTACTTCAAGAATATTGTATAGAAAAATGAAATTAAAAAGTCATTTGACGAAATAGAGTAATGTCGGTTTTTAATAATGAATTAAGTTATTGCTGGTGGTTTTTCGGTTTTTCAAGCGTCAAGATAATTCTTGATTCGATGACATATGTGAGATTGTGCATGTGGGTGTGCATATATGCCTTTAACGCTGTCTTATCCCTAATAGAGGCTTGAATATTGGAATTCTTGGACATTGCCAGTAATTAAACAGCACCCTCATCAACTACCACCCCATTTTGTTGAGCTTCATCAACAGCATTTTGAAATTTCTCCGATCCATAAATAAAAATGTTGCATCATCTAATGAAACCTCAACAGAAATATTATAAATCAATAAAAATCATTAGAAAATCGAAAGTTTGTTAGACAATATTTTAAAGCATATACAGGATGCCCGAGCTGAAAAATCCCCTATTTATTTCTTGTTTATTTATTAAAATAATTGAGTTGAAGTACTTACATAAGAAAGGTAAAAGAATGGTAAGAAAATCTTTCTAAATAATTGGGAACTAAGTGAAATGAAAATCAGATTTTGAAATATTCGCTAGATTCTGTAAAAATGAAACATGAACGATTTTGTTTTCTTGATTGATTTATAATTATTTTATGAATGCGAAAATCCCCCGAATAGAGAGGTTTACTACGTTACATTTTTCACTGATATTATATTATTATCAATTCTAATTTACAAATACACAATATTCCATTTTTTCAAAAGTTTCTAGTATGGCACGTCCTGTATCAATCTAGTGAAGTGAAGTATTTCAAAATTTAATTTCATTCGACCTATAATTCCTAATTTTCTAGAGAGTTAATTATTCATAAAGTGTTCTTTTCATGTATCATCGTTGAAGACATATTTGAAAAAAAGACTCGCAAGTTCTCGAGTTAGTTGTTTGGTAAGAATTTGAGGGACAAACAAACATGTTCTGAAGCGCTTGCAAAAATGATCGCAAATCTTTCGAATCCATCTTTCAGGCGAGGCAATAATAATTAAGAAAAGATTAAATCTCGTTGTTATTGAATGAGATCATTGGATCGTATTCGAGATATTTAATAAATTCGAGCCCCTCATTTTATGACACCTATAGTTTAATTGCACCTTTATCCCGTGGTGCTTTTGATATTTGCTCTTCAATATTCAAAATACGGTTGTTCATGATCAATGGCTACCGATTAGATACGTGTGAACATTGTCGTCGTCATAGATATCGTCGTAGTGATATTGGCTGTCTGCCTATTTTTCATAAATTTAATCACCCTCTACTCTAGATTATAGGCGAACACCCGCTGTTTTGTACCTGTTACTTCCCAGTCCATCGATTAGGCCAAAAGTAATTGCTTTAGTAATATAATAGAAAGACGTTATACCTAATAGTCAAATAACTAATCAAGCCTTCCGTGCCATCCTGAACCAATTTCCATCCAATATTGTACCTATGTGTACATAATAAGTTCATACATACATACTTATAGGTATACATACATACATGTATGTATGTATGTATAGAAAGAAGAAGCAAATTGAAAATAGTGAATAGATAATTTGGAACAGGCGCGCATAACATTTTAGATTTTGCACTTATCTGAAGTAGGTAAGGCAATATCAATATCCGTTGACATGGTAGCTAGACGGGAAGAATCGCATTTGATGGCGAAGAATTCGGAATGTCGCTACAACTACCACCACATCGTCTGTTTTCCCTTATAGTTTGGCAAATCCCTAGGGAGATGTGCGTAGATAACAGTGCGATGAGCCCGAACGAACACCCTCACTAATCTCACATTGATTACATACGCAATATTAGATAACACTTTCCTGGCACCTCCGCCCATCCTACATGCTACACTACACACATAGATACCTATTCGAGGGATGACTACGGATTTTCATAAAGGGGTTGTTGAATGTACCGCGTCCCGTGACGATGTTTAATGTTCGATATAAATTGTGCGATTCCCACGAGAATACCACATAAGTACATAATAAAGTGTGCATTTTGAATCCATCCAATCATTATTCTCATTAATGAATTTTGCAATTTTCTAAAATGGAAAAATATTAGCTTTCTATTACGAGAATCTTATTAAATTTGATCGAGTTGTCACTGGGATAATTCGTTAAGTGAGTCAATTAGCGTGTCCACAGATTATACGAGTCTATCATCTGTGACCGCTATAGTCGATTAAACAAATCTAGAGGCCTCGCTGGCCAATATATAGAATTAGATAATTTGATTTGAGGCCGAGGGCCTTTTGTCCGTCTGGGAACAAACATCTGCTACCGGAAACACTTTGACGATGACACTATGTCAAGATGATTTGTTCTAATTTCACATTGTATTATAAATCTAACCACTAGATACAACAATTCCAATTGGGGAATTTAATATGATCGAATATCGTCATATTCTACGGATCGATCATTTTCCCAACCACCAACCCTCTAATATAATATAACTATATAAAACATCTCTTTTGAGACATTTTTCGCATGGTTTTCGGTTACTTCAATTTGTCTTAATGTCTATTAAGTGTTGACAGGTTGGCGTGTTTGTTTGGGGTAAATATCGACAAATAGTTTTTGGTAAGGGAATATTAACAATTTTTGATTTTATCATTAAGTATTGAGTATTTTGAGTCCGATAATGTTGCTTTATTTATTTATTAACGATAGTGGAACATTAAGAATTGCACCCTGCTGATTGGCAATCAGAAACACATTAGATTCGCGCGGATTTCAAAGAGAACGACCCTGACCTAAACGATGGACGATGAATAAGGCATTCTTCTGTGTTCTCACTTACCGCTTCAATTCACTATATCGGTTTATTCGAGCTTTACATCCACAATGGTCTATCTCACATATCTCCATTTGAATTTCTAATTATCCATCAGATCCAATATTACTCGAGTTGAGAAAAAATATCCACCAAGAGGCTTACTTGCTTGCTAAAGATTTACAACCAACCTAAATTTAACCATCAACAAAACTAGGATGAAGTCAATAATCATCAACAAAAGTCGTGAAACAATCTTGAGCTACGAAACAAATTTGAATTGAATTTCAAAAATAATGACAATTTTTAAAGATTCTTATAACCTTCCTCCCATCCGATTTCGATGATTTTCAAACAAACCGAATCAAACTTACAAACCAAGTTTGATTCTAAATTTAACCTTGCGACTAGGATTCAAGCGATAGATAGTCAGACAGTTTGGTTTGGTTTGAAATGTGAAGATCAAGTGGACTTTTAGAGAAATCGGAGACTAGAAATTTGTATATTTCATGAAAGCTTATTTTCCCGAAATTGATTATAGAGACAAATGTAATTATTTCTAGAAAGAAATTTGTTTCGACCCTCGTGAATTATCACTGTAATAACGATAAAGAGTCATATTTCATCGCATCAACAGACATCACATGTTTTTTCTCATGTCAGTCGTGATGATATCAAATGATAGCATCGCGTGAAAATGTATCTCTACCTTTACTCACTTATTGTGAACAATTTCACACCATAAATTCAATTAATTCACCATCGAACTAAATTAAAGATATATTTTTGGTTAGTTTAGATACTATTGTAGTTTTTCAATCTACTTTGAGCAGTCGAGAGAGGAAAGAGAAAAAAAAAGCGGGAAAAATCTTGGGGACGAGTGAACATAGTCAAGGGATTAGGATATTGCGTGGGTCTCGACGTTGCATCCATATTGCAGTTAGTTTAATGCGATTTGATTTGACACTAATCCCGTTATCGAATTTGCCACCCCACACATCATTGTGAATTGAATTATATTAAATAGCATATGCCTGCGTGATCTATTTCGAATTCAGTAAGGATGGCGCGATCTCTCCAGGGAGGCTGCAATCAATTTATAAAACATTATTCTAATACAAGATTTAATTATCACAACCACCACCACTACCATTCGGTTCCGACACCATTTTCTTCGACAGATTAACTAGAATATAGGATACAGTTGCGTTATTCTTATTGATTTTAAAAAGTATATAAATATTATGGTATAATAATAGGTATATATACCTATACATATAGGATGATTTAAATTTAATCATCTGTTGTATATGGAGATAATAAGTGATTAAAAGCCTCCTTAATTCGATTAGTTTTTGATATTTCGATTTTATTGTTTCGGAGGCTTATTCGAGAAGATGTCATTTTTGAGCTCCATCTCTGATCTTAGAATCAAATTATTAATGCAAGATTTCAGGTTTTCATTATTAATTATAATTATATTTAATCTCAAAAAAAAAACAACTTATTTTTCAACGCAAAATTTTAATGTATAACTAAATGAACTACAATAATCAGGGATCTTAAATTGACTTATGTTCGGGTATTTCAGTTCTAAATCATTTAGTTTTAAGGCTACTTAATAAATAGTTGAATTCAAAATATCTTCATCTTGTTTGAGATGTTTCTTGTTCTTACATAACTTCTACATTAAGTCTTAGAAAAATAAAATCAAAAATTACAGTTTTCTCGAATATTCTGAGTTTTAATCAAGTCATATTATATTACTTGTGTGCTTTACCCCAATTCGAATTGGATTTGAGTCAGCCTGTATAGTTGGATTTAGTTTGGTTGTATGAAACATAAATAAGCAAGGCCAAATTAATGATTATAGCTGTAGATTTGCAAGCATCCATTTTATCCATAACAAAATAGCTGAAGGGTTAAAAAAATTCTAATAAATCATATAAGCGTTACTTTCGAAAACCATCAGAAGTGTAACCGATACAAAGCGCTGGTCGGGCTGACAGGTGAGGGAAGACAAATGATAGAGCTAGCTGGCCGCTGCGCTACTCCCGCTGAAGTGAAAAGAACCAGAATGATAAATTACATTGGAGCCAATCTACCTACCGGACACAACCAGTGCCTGCCAGTACTGCCACCATTATCACAACAAAAATTCAACATAGGACTACTGTTGATAATATTCAGTTGAATATACATATATGTAGAGAGAGAATTGTTTGCAAAATCTCCACCTTAATATTAATATACTTAATAAGAAGTATAGGTAGGTACATATTTTCAATTCTATCTTGAATCGTATCAAATTTCATGGTTTTATCGGCCGTCGTCCAAACAATCGCTGTCGGAAATGTGATGTCTTGTAGATGTCGCGACGTAGGTAGCAATATTGTTTATAATATTTCGTATTATTACCTATTTATGTATGTATGTATAGGGTAGTTTCTAGTTGTTGTTGTTGTTGTTGTTGTTGTTGATATTATGGAATGAGGGTGTCAGACTAAGCCCAGCAGCATATCTGGTTCCTTCCTTCAACAGGGATCGCGTCTCAATCACGATGTCTATTGTTCTACGGGCTGTCACAGACACGCATGACACATGACGTAATCAGGGGGGCGGGGTCCGGCAATCAACTGTCTGATTTAATATTCACCTCGACCGACACCAGGCGTTCCCAGCTGCTGTTGACAAGCTCTTGTTGTACATGCCAGTCTCGGTTATGTATGTGTTAACTGTTCAACCCACAATAACTACAACTATACCATTGCTTCATAGTGCACAAAACATAAATACAACTTCAATTGTACATTATTTTGTATAAACCCAAAATTTAAAGTCTTTGATTGTTTATGCTAATTTATAAATTTGCAAGTTCATTGAAAGTCTCATTTGAACGAAAAAGTGTGAAAATGAAAAAAGTGTCTCGACCGAGACTCGTACCAGCTATCTCCTAGTTTCATGCTAGATTCTATCTAAAGTCTATTGTGTTTTAGCATGAAACTAAGAGATTATGGGCTCGAGTCCTGTCCCAGTCGTTGACTCTTTTTCGAACATTTCCCGTTGAAAATGTAAAGAAACAAAGCTTGAACAGTCAACCACATAATTAGCTCGACTTAAATAAAAGAAAACGTAATCTCTTTGATATCGCAACTAACTCTCCCTCGTTTCAAATATCAACCGAAATGAAAAAAATTTAAGTATTATATATATATATATACTATATATATATATATATATATATAGTATATATATAAAATTCTCAACGAGCAATAGAGACCGACCTCATTAAGGACCGATGCATCATCAGAATGTATTCTTGACTCGACAATGGCTAGCAATGAGCGCGCGGAATTCAATTATCTTGACGGTGAACCAGTCCACATTGCTATTACAACAACAACGACTACAAATAAATACACCGGCTCTACACACACTTGTCATCATTCTTCACAGATAGCGTCATTGTCTCACCCTTGCATCATTTACCACATCAAACTATCGTTTGTTACCGCCCTTTGGCATGTCACCCATCAGCCATGCCAACACCACCACCACCACCACCACCGTTAGTTGGATTTGATATTTCGTTATTTATTTTGGGACTAGAGTTGTGACGCTGGGGAGTTTTTGCCATTGAATTCACGACTTCATAATATAAATAATAGATAACTTCCGGACGACGTACTAAGGAAACCTATACAGGCTGTCCGCTGTACGACAACTGGTCCACAAATGATATAATTCAAGTGAAATTTTTCAATATTAAATTGGATCACTTGAACTATATCTATTTGAATCTCAATAAGGTTTCTATCATTGGACTGATAGTTCACCGGGAATTGATATCAACTTTAGGCCTTATATGAAACATTTAAATAATTCACAGTCACTATATTGCAACCTATAATTATGTTATGTATTTTATGGTACAGGCATAATACAATAGATATCTATCTTTGTTAAAAATTTGGGAAAACAGTGAACTTAATGAAGTGGAGTGATATATTAAATAATGTACAAATATTAATATACTTGTTACCATAGTTACAATAATTTTAATACAAAAAATCAAGTAGGGCTTATACCGACTTTTCTGTAACGCATATTTGAGTCAGCTATCGTACAGTGGACCCGGTGTATGTAGTCCGTCCACGAGCAGGTTTCATTGTTCAGAACTCCGATATTTAGTTTCGATCAGGTACCTCTCAATTCGAATTATGTATTTTTATTATATTTGTTTTAACCATTCACGAAAAGATCAGGCAACGATTTTTTGTTTCTCTCCATTTTCAAAGAAAATAGAGAGAAATTCTCTCATTAGATTCGAAGAAAATTGAGAAAGTTGACTTCGATTTGACACACTTTCCAAAAGCTCAAGTGGTCCCTTAAAGTACGTTTAAAGCCGCATTACTTTATTTTGATGGATATAGCCAAATTCGTGTTTTTCGTGGAACAGCCTGTATGTAGTCACCTGAGGCTTTTCGTGTAATTTTGTAAAAGTGGATATGCAAATCGGGTTCACTGTGCATGTTAACTTCTTAGACGCTCACCTAAAGAACGAGCAGACTAATTGTTTAATTAATTAACGAGCCGGCTAAAGCAGCAGGTTTATATGCAAAACGAGGCTGTGAATATTTAATTATTTCCTCACTCAACTTAATTGCCTGTGCCTAAAATTAATTATATCAGCTTATAATGTATTCATAAAGTGGGATTTTTTTCTTTCAGCCTTCTCATCATTGATCCCAGCTATACCTATAGGTATACCTATGTATCTATGTAGGTATATCTCGGCGACTTACTTATTACCCGAAAATTTAATAAATCGTTAATAAATAATTAATTTTGTGACAAGATTAATTAAAATCAAATGATGAATAAAACGAATTGATTTTGGAAAATTTCAGATCAATAGCGAAAATAATGGGAATTATTTCTGGATTTGTCGCCGAAATCTTTGCGCATTCGATAGGGTAGTTGGTCGACTGCGGATGCATTAGACGGACTTCCGGTTGTACTACGGGAGTCCGATCGACTGTAACGCTTGCAATACAGCACTCATGCATATACATACGCTGACTTCCGGACGTGATGTCATGTGTGATAGGGATTCTCATCCGAGTGGAAGAGAGAATTATAGGGATGTCGATATGGTCGTCAGTCAACGATGGTTTATAATCTGAAATGATGATGTGATATTTTGTGCCAATATTAGAATTTTTCAAAATCATACCTAATAATCGAAATCATTAGGTACACACTTTGCATATCGATAGATCATCGGTATCTTTGATCAGCAATTAAATTGAAAAGTTCTTTTTGGAGAAGAGAGCGACATGTGGACAATGATTGTATATATTATACATATACATATACGAGTACATACATATATGGATCTCTATAGGGTGATCAACGATGATAAAATACTTGGTGAAGGGGGATCCCCAGCAGATTACACAGTTTGCAGTTTGGATTTACAACCCATATCAGACGATTCTTATGGATTTGTCAGCTTTAGTTATATGTTTTATGTATTAAATATTACGTAGTGGAATAATTTGTTCTATCAAATATAGGTAGAAGTACCTTCTGTTTTAATCGATATGATGATCATGATGATGATGATGAGTAGATGAGCCGACATCATCAGTAACCGCTACTGTTACGAAATCAGAATCTGTAATCGGATGGTGTAGTGGGTGAATTCGGGCCCCGGAATCAAGTAATGACAGCCTCGACTCTCACAAAGGCTTTAATTAAGACAGTGCCAGATAAGGCACGCGCATAAAAAATCAACGGAGAGGCAATCATACATATGCTCTCTAACACAAAATAAGAGAATAAGAGAGAGATTGTGTATTGTAAAGAGGGGTGGCAATATCATACGATAAACTTTCTCTTTCTCTCATATACCTACTGTCTCTTTTTTACTCTCGAATAGATAGCAATAGTAGTTGGTAGTGATTTCCACTGATTTCACTTACTGCCACATTGTCGAGAACAAGGCTGTCGTCGTTCACCCCGGCCAACATGCATTTCGGTAAATTGCTATCATTATCTTCAGTTTCTGCTTAATGAAAATGGGATGGAAACGGCATATGGATGATGGACATTTATACATATAGCCAATGAACTAAACCGAAAAGAAATCAAACATCCATTTTCCCATCTCTCTAGAATCTAAATTCTATATTTCTATAATTTATTATAATTTCGAAACGATAATATTTCTAACTTGTCGTACCTAGGTAGGTATATTTATGTTGTACATACTGTACAACATTATACATATGTAGATATGTATAGTCGAAAGTCGATCGTTGTTCAGTCGTTGGAAATTGGGTTGTCATGTTCCGTTGATGTTTTGAAAATGGGTCCTATAATGAATCAACGGCAACTCATTTGAAACTCGCCTCCTTTCTTTCAGAATATAGAGTCATCAACTAATTTCTCTTGAAACTCGCAGCTTTCGCAGGATTATTACTCTAGTCTCGCCTGCTCGGTTGCATGGCAACCAGGCGCCTCCGCGGTTGCCCTGACGACAACACCCGTTCGAAATGTGTGCATGTATTCATGTATCTATATGTATACACGCATATATATATATACTATATGTATACACATATATATATATATATATATATATGTATACCTATACATATACATATATGTATTAGTGTATGTAAATGCGGCTATATATGTGTGACTTGCAAGTCAAACTTTATACATAAGATGAAGTCGCCTTGAACTGTTTCAATGATGGTAGTTGGTGACAATTTGCTTGGAATCTACAACTTTCACTAACTTCCCCAATATCGACGTTTTTCACTTCAGTAGAACAAAACTTCCATAATTCTATCGAAACATAAAAAACCAATTTGATTTCGATTATTGATCCTGTAGATCTTACACTACATAAACTTCTTCATCCAAGATTTTTCCCTATTCGAGACTTTGTCTTTTTTATTATTATTATAATAGTCAGTGTTATGTTTATGTTTATGGTCACTATCAAAATAAATAGCTATATGCAATATTTTGGGCTTGTTCTAAAATTTAAAGTAGTGGAACGTACTCGTTATAATTTATCGAAAAAAAGAAAACGCTATTTTTTTATTTTGTCGCCTCAATGTCTGTATATTTATCTATGATGTGAACAATAAAAAAAGGCCCGTAAAAACAAACTCCCCAACATAATGGCCCATCTAATATCAACGTCAATGTCAGTTATGTTGAAGCAATTGTCAAGTTTGTTACGGTGGTTCACGGCTTGCTCGATATATTCATGGATCATAACATGCGGACATACATCATAGCTGTCGGATCGAGTTCATTTATTATAACCAGAGAGCCTCAAACATTTTATCAATCAAATGCTCATTTATTTCCAGCAACTAACAAACAACCAAATAAAAAAAACAAAACTCAGTCAAATATTGATCGATATTCAGTATTTACTCAATTGTGAGATTTTGTGGTATTTTTGATGGAGTAGTTGGGAAAATTTTGGTCATCGCCGATGTTCACATTCACGTTATAATAATACGTATCCGCCATGTCGAATCGAGAATTTCATGCGAGCTAAACAGGAGGACAACAATATTGATGTTAATTCTTCGTCTCATCAGAGAGACCCCCCGATTTATCTATGTATAAAATTATCCGGAAAAAAAAAAACATAATATAGCGATTTCCATCATCAATCACTACTGCAGGACATACCTCCAGATGCACCCTCTAATGACTAATTGACGATTCACATCTGACCTTTAAACTGACACTAATAATATTCCTTGTCCTTACAGAACAAAATGTCAAATACTGTTGGTAAAGTTTAATGATAATATTTCGAAGGGTTGAGATTTCGGAAAGCTTGACTTTTAAATTTCTAGTTTTAATTTAGGGATAAGATTCTAGATGATGATGGCTTTGATATGCAACAGTAATACATACAAATGGATGGCCACAATGGCGTATATGCTTGAGCTTGTACGTGAGCTTTTCTATTAGCCATCAGAATGACCGGTTCACTATCACAAAGAAGCGGTCGTGTCACTAAATTCTCAAAATGAATCAATATCAATTTCGAGTTGTTCTATTGATGAAATTATAAATAATGCTAATATTATTGCAAAGAATCTTCTGCTTTTTGTTGAAACAATATTGTTCCGCTCTAGTGAAATATTGCCGGAAATAATACTGGAATAGGTCGTCCGTCATCAACTAATGGGCCAGCTTGCTTTAGTAGGCTCTTGTCCTGATTGCTAAATTCCAAAATATATTATACATATATAGATATTTAAGTATATTTATTTATTTTATTATAAATAAAACTCAAACAAATTCTATATCGATAATGATTTTATCGTAATTTAAAAATCTCGTCCTATTATCAACAATGATTATTTTCAGAATTATTCCGATGTATTTCTGAATTTCTTGGTGAAATATCGCGTGATTGTAACATCTGATAAAATTAATAACAATTTGTCATAATAATAAATGATAAATCCGGAATCGTAGTGGTTTATCTCTGCGTGATTTACTAGGATACCGGAAGAGTGATAATAATTGTTTCCCAGTCTCGTTGCGGATTATTTGATTGCATCCGTTTCTTAGTCGTTATTACTTTATATAGTTCTTCTTTGTAATTTATTGTTGTAATTCTCTATTATTTTTTTCGGATCAAGTTTGATAAACATTTAGAAATAGATTTAGTTGAGATCAACCCTAATGAATTGCTAATCCCTCTTATAATGGTCTTGAATATAGTTGATGATCTAAATTATGCAATTTTCAATATTGGCCACCCACTCGGGCACGTGTCCACCCCTGCACGTGTGTTTGACTCATTGCGAACCACAAATTCACTCAGCTCAAGATAGATGATGACGACCAAAAAGAGAGAAAGGGAGAGATCTATCTGTCGATAAAAATCGTACGGCTTCCCTCCCATAAATATACCTACGAACTATATAAACTCAAATTTACTAATATTTGATTTTATCCCCGAAAACACTACGTTACGGCACCACCACTACCACCCCCCTTCACCGAAAATTTCAATCAACAAGATCCTATTAAAAATATTGTGATTTTTAGTTTTTTTTTTTTGATGTTTTAACAAATACTTGCATAATGATATCCGGGAAGTGGAGTATCGTCGGCGTCTTTGAGGAAGTCCAAGAAGATGCTGGGGTTGTCATGACGACGCCTACCACTCACAGTCTGCTATCATTTTTTAACAATACATAAAAGTATAGGAGCAACGTTTCTATGTATGTTCCAATAGCAATAATCATCGTCGATTTTATTTGAATTCAACATTTGAAAAATAGAAAAAAAAAACAACTAAAATGGATATTATATATAGCTTGACAAAACTGTTCAATTGGCGGAATCAATTACTAAATATTTGAAGCTTTTGTGTATTTATTGGGTTAAAATCGAACCAAAAAAAGCTTCAATTCCCATCAATTAAATCCGAATTTCGTCAAGAAGTCGTTTCCTTTTTACGATTTATTATGTTTTAATTGTGTTTGATACCAGTTGACAATACACAATGGTAACAAAGAACAATAATGGGAGTCTTTATACTTATATATTTTATTTCTATTTTTTTGTACAAATCTTTTAATGTTTCATGTTATTGTTGATTAACGATGTCAGATGTGTATCTATGTGTATTTGTTTATTATATTAGAAATGCCCTCGTAAATCGCGCACGAATCCCGCATTGCTTGTTTTTCTCACAAAAACCCATCCGGGCGATATTCAATAGTAAACTTGCGCCGTGTTGTGTTTCTGCCATTATTTCGGCCTTTTCTCCAACGATTCATACAATTTTTAGGGAGAAAAATCAACAATTAGATATTCCGTATTAAAAAACGACAATTAATGATAATTAACTGCAATTTAATGAAATCTGTTGAGCATATGTGTGATGTCTTGAATAGAGATTACTTGTTCATCATATGTCTTGGATAATAAATGCAGGTAATAACATATAGAAATATACAACTAACGTCAATCTTATCTGATAATAATCAGATATAGGTATGTAAAGTTGTTTGATAAATGAATAAAATTAACCGTTATTATTATTATTATTATTATTATTATTATGACTTTGCTCGCGATGATAAATTTGAAAAAATGGTCAATAGTTAGTGGTGATGAGAGAATCGAATGGCTCTAGTGTCGGGGTAGTGAATGAATTGGATATATGCGTGCATTGTCGACCACTTAGCGATTCAAAAGCCTCAACGTTACAAATATAAACCATTCAATTGTGTATTCGTCAAAAGGGCATATCATACCTACTCTAATCCCATTGTATTCAAGTTAAATGCCTTTTATAAACCGGCGACAGCCTAATTATAGAAAATTTCCTATAAATAACACCACTAACTAGATTATTAAATTTTATTCAATTTTGATTCAATTTGGTCTACCATCACATTCGTTGAATAACAATTGAAAAAAAATTGAAAGATTTCCCAAAATGTTAAGCCTCCATAGTGTGTTTTGTGTACTTCCAACATAAAAATTGAAGCGAGAGTGGGAACTTTGAGTATATGTATTCGTTTTCAACTTTTGGCATTGAGTGTATCCTTTTGTTCTAAGCAGTGATTGGTCGGACAAGTTCAGGTCGCGGGGTTGGTTGAAACTAGGGATCCTGTACAGTACGGTTACCAACCGGGGACCAACTACAATCTCCCACCCAATTCCAACAAAATTCAACCACTCTCTCTCTCTCTCTCTTAAAAATATTCCCAAAACAAATTTAATCTAAAAACTAATCAAAAACTGTTAAAAGAAATTCCAATCGTAAAAGTCAAAGAAAATTCAATTCAAACTAATATGTGGTGCAATAATACATTAGGGAAATTATTACTAAACATATGGGATGGATCGATTTTATTAGACAGGGTGTTAATGGTGAAGGGGGACGATTAATAAAAAATATAAGTAATATATAAAGATGAATATGCGTCGAAAAGGGTTGGAATTATTTTTAAATATACAATTATTTTGTAACCATGACGACTAGGATGAGAAAGGATTAATTAACCCTTTTGCCACCCTTGGATGATGGCTATTAAACTTACACGCAAATGAATATCATTCATTAAACTATCCAATATATTACGAGGGGTGAAATTATGATATTATTGTAGTCGCAATAACTATTATAATTTTGTGATTATTTCTAATTTAAAAGTAGAGAATTTTCTAAAATCGGAATGTGACTTGTTGATGAGATTCGGCTGAATTGACCACAAATCCCTGTTAAAATAAGGGGGTGTTGGTCGATACACGCATTTACAGCCCTAGGGATATATACATAGATGTGGGGTTGAAATGCATTGCTGTTTACAATCGCATTGAATATTTATAATTCGCCAGTTGATGAGCGTAGCAATATGCTCGATATATTTAGTGTCGAATGGTCATTGGGGACAAGCTAAACTTTGCTCTTATATATGAATATTGATATCGATTCAATTAAAACCAATATTTGTTGAATCTTACATATAATTTGATAAGTAAATTTACATTAGAAATTGTTCGTTCAAAATCAACATATTGATCTCGATTTTATATCTTCAAATTTAATTAGTTTCATAAAAACGATATTGTGGCCCTAAATCAAGCGAAACGGTCCTGCTATATTGCATATTTTCGTCTTATAAATGAGCATTATTCCAACCAACATTGTAACATATCATATAAATAGAAGTGGAATTTATGTGGAGAGAGGGGTGGATTTGAGTGGTGCAATATAAAAATAAAACTACCAACTCATCTTTCTATAACAATACAGGGCCGGCTTTGCACCATTGCATGGACCCAATTTTCTAGTCTTCCACAATCTTTTTCGATTTTTCCAAGTTTTTGATTTTCAATATTCCAATTTTTAATGGAATTTAAAAAGTCGGTGATTCCCGAATAATTCAGGATCATCGGATTTCAGCAATCTCATTTTTGAAGACTCAATACATACATATTTGAGAAGTTGCTTTTTTCTCGTTGATGGTCTT
Source organism: Stenodera caucasica (assembly GCA_037414795.1). Classification (NCBI taxonomy): domain Eukaryota; kingdom Metazoa; phylum Arthropoda; class Insecta; order Coleoptera; family Meloidae; genus Stenodera; species Stenodera caucasica. Next base: position 148,306 of record JAZBGZ010000028.1, read on the forward strand.
ATTGGGCCGGCCCTAGCTGTGATGTAACTTTGAATTCTTCCTTTTATAGTCGCGATTTTTAGGTATGTACTTAATGAAAAATATCAACACATCGCCCCCAGTTTTTTTTTTTTTTTTTTTTTTTCTTGAACCAAGGAGACAAAGTGGTCGGTATAAAAATATTTGCTGTTGGCAAAATGTTCTAAATGTCGACAAATATATATTTGTCGACATTTAGTATATACAATAAAGCGAGAGAAAGCTATACTAAATGTTATAATGTTGAAGTTGGCGTTCGTTTTATTAAATCGTCGTCTCTCCAACCGTCTCTGATTTATCGGTCCAAAAATGAAATCCACATTCCATTCTGGAATTACTCGCATACCTATAAAGCACTCAGACATTGCAATTCTATAATAAGATACCAGAAAATGGAATTAATAGGTAGTATTACCTATGTATTATAGATAAATATGTTTTATACGAAACAATAGGCGCATTTTCTCAGTTGAACATTGCTAAAACATGACGATAAAGAAATAGGTATGAATGGCATCAAGACGCCAACTACCTATACATATCTACCTATGTAGGTATACCTTCTATTCACTTAGTTAAATAGGTAAGTAAGTAAGTATATTTAAAGTAAATGCAACAAAATCACAAAAAGGAACAAAACTAATAATTCAAACAAAGAGTGAAAATTCAACTGGTTGCTGATATACATATACATTCGCCAAATAGTCGAGTTGGTAGAGCGCGAGGACGGGGACCCTTTCCATAAATCAATACCAATTCCGGTTGTTGGATGGAAATAAACTAAATTTCAAATAAGTACCCAATTTGGTTGTTAAGCTTTTCGTGATGCATAATTCGCGTTGTAGAAAATGCCATTTTATCAGACTTGTATCAGAAGGGATCTTTATGCAAAACAGCTTCCTATAATGACTGGAAAAGCGAACTGGCGGCACGGCACGCTTCAATTTTTCCACCAGCATCATTATTATTTTTATTATTTACGCGTTTCGCTATACGACGATGATGTTAACGAAATCGACGACTAAACGGTAATTTTACGATTCATTACTTACGACGGAATTGATAAGTTGCTGCCAATGTTGATTTCTTCTTATCTCGACCGAAAAATAACGGAAAATCGACAGAGGAAATTGCGCGGATTAACAGCAGTCACAGCACGCGCTCGTCTTTGCTTATTATCGAAACACAAAATATTTCTCTTGAAAATTAAGTACTTATATGTACTTGTATAATTTTCTCTATCAATAATAATCGACATTTAATTGACATCATTGATCACTGTTATCGACATTCTATCGTTTCCAAACAGAGCATCTTCATAATTAAAAAAAAAAGTCAAAATCTTCGATTTTAATTATTTTACGATAATTATACAATAAGGTCAAGTGAAGGAACACGTGCTTTATACTGAAAATGACTCAGCTGAAAATTTATTATTGAGTTTCGCCGTCAATCAGAACCAGCAGAAATAGAACAAGAAAGTTGATTATTGCTATTAATGGTCAATTTTTTGTGTTACTTAATAATAAAAAATGACGAATATTGAGAATATGATGAACTTTTATAAATTGAAGCAATTATTAGAAATGCAAAACAGTTTCTACATAGATATATTGCTATCTCTTTTACGTAAATAATTATATTGGTGAATACCGTCAGTTTACAACTCAATAGATAATATAAATAATTAGCTAAATGCAACATTAACAGCAACCACGACCAGTTACTATTATAACAACTTATAATATCGATTTTGCGATGAATTTCTACTAAATATATCGCATATGCGGTACCCAACTACAACTAGAAATCGACCGGCAAATATACATATACCTACCTATATGTATAGGTATACATATAAGTATATATTTAATATTTAGGTGTTGTAAGCGCCGAAACAGAACTAATACGAAGTAGTTGTGTGAGAATTCGCTCTTTTCTGTAAAATGTGAAAGAGACAAGATTTGAAATACGCTCACGTTTTCCCTCTTTCACCAATATAGTAGGTATATATCCCGACTGCGTCATGTTTTATACACACGTCTTAGCCCAGACTGTTTGGGGATTTTATGAGATTTTTTTCGCAGACAGATGTCTTCGTTATTAGTTCGCTATGTGGAATACGAGATTTTGTTTATCATACATTTATTTCTGTTCTATCTGTATAATCTTCAACTATATTAGAAAATCGCATCTAATATTTTCTTTTATAAATTAAAATCGATCGAAATTAAATTTCCGATGCGAATTTAATTGAATAATTACTTGAGATTTTTGTACAGTTGAAAACCTGGAGGTATTTTTCCTTATATTCAACTGATTAGGGGTTGGTCTTTTGTGTTGTGAATGGCTGTTTTGTCCCTATAATAATAACTCTAATAAAATGTATTGGTTTACGTGCAGATAGCTAAATGAGATTAAATTACATAGTATTTTGCGGTTTCTATATTGTTATTGTTGGAATTATAGTTGATTTTCAAGTTAATTATTCTTTTGTAAAAACTGGGATATTGAAAGAAAAGGAAAAGGGTTCTACTTCTAGTTGAAGATTGGGGATGACCGTGGTAATCGTTATAGAGCACTCGTTGATGTAAACATACTTGAGTAAATTGGAAATGCATGTGCAACCCCTAAAAATAAACAAAGTCTTGTCAATTAGGCGACAGACAACTTTCTAAACACTTTTTGATCAAGCGGTGGAAGTTCGCGTGCCACCGAATTCATACCCACCCCATTGTCATTCTTAATGGAAACACTATCTGCTCATAACTAATGTAAACTTTATCGATTGGCTATTAAATTATTATATTGAACATGCGCCATATACATAAATAAAACAAAAACTATTCGACTAATTACCTACTTACAAATAGAAAAAAAAATTTGAAAATTTCCCCACCACAACACAATTATTTATTTATTGTTTAGTATTTTATGCTGTTTTCTTTTCTTATATCGTTACAATCAATCTATACTAAACATCCCCTATAGTAGATAGTAACAACGGCCATAAACGCCCCAAAATCTGGACCACTATCACAAAACTAATATTTTTATGGACGATCAAAGATACCGATGGGTCAGTACGAGGCCATTTTGGCTAATCGTTTCCTGTTATACATCACCCCATATAGATATATGTATATGTATAGGAAACTATAGTAGAAAAGCCCATAATATACCGGAATTGGACCGGGATTACCGGAAGCCACGTGTTTTATTAATATAACTGAAGAGAGTTTGGTCGAAAAGGATGTACCTATATTTATTACACAACACAACATTTATTTATGTAAATATATGTGTATGTATGTATAATTTTCATTTATTTATAGAATATTGAATAATAAGACCTACTCTTATCTATTATAGTACTTATACTATACTTAGGTATGTATGTACCTACTATATTTCTTTTAGGGCTATTGTTTCAATTTGAACAGTGACTGATTATTTGGATAAACAAGTGTTCAAATGAGTTATTCAAATGAAATGAGGACCGTTTTTTCCTTCAACTAATTCTTCATCATATCGTGTTGTGTCAGATCGAGAAATAGACTTTGAATCATTACCATCAGTCAAGTTCATATAGAAACAGCGTTGATGATTGATCCTGTCCGAGCTTAACTACCAAAAGCCAAAGCCTGCATAATTTATAAGGCTTGCATTGATGTCATCTTGTAATGGATGTATTCTGGAAATTAATTTCAGTAGTTCTAAAAGATAAATTAATAATCCTAAATGGAAGAACGGAGATCACGAAGAAATCACCAGTTTCTCACATCGGAATGTTAATGATGAATTTATTACATGTATGGCTATTCTCGAATAGATAATTACAACAGGATCAATAAATGGGAAAAAGTTGCAAATTCGATTTGTTAATTCTATTTATTAATAATTAAAATCGAAAAAATATCTGATAAGAATCCAACAGAAAATTTCTCTAATTGCTTCTCGAAATGACGGTGGAAAACCACAAATGCCAAGTCACCAAATGATCATCATCGTCATTATAACGACTTCCATGCCGTCTCAACCGAGTTAGTTGGACTTCTACAACCACACTCGATCGTAATTATCTTGTAGATTTAATCAAAATATCGTAAATACTCTGTTAAATAATAAAGTAATACCTTGCTAGCTTATCTGGAGCAAGTGATAAGATTTCATTAGAATCTCAACTTTAATTGTACTAGGATCTTATTAAATTTTATCACATCATCATTTATTAGAAATAATTTTTTTTTTATCGACTGAACAATTTTCGATGATAATAATCTCTCATTTATTGGAATTGTCAACTAACAATAAGTTTATTTATTTATCTTATCAGTTCAAATCGATTTCTGCATTTGAATCGTTGGTTCTATTGTCGTGTTTAGTTTTAGTGAATTTGTTCGAAAATGATCCGAAAAAGAATATCGTTTTTTGAAAATTATAATAAACCAACAAAAGTGAGTCCAAATAACAATACAAAAGAATTTAATTTTGATACTCTACAAGAAATTGATCGGAATAATGATATTGATGAAAATTTGGAAACTATTGAACAAGATTTGAAAGCATATAAAAATCGAACACCTTGTATCAATCAATTGACAACAAATGAAAATTTAATTGAAATACAATATAATACTAAAATAAAAATCAACAAGACCAATAATTCAATTGTTGAAGATAAGAAAAATGAAATGGAACAACAAATACGAACAAGACGTATCAATCAACCAATCAAAAATAATACAGATGCGAAAATAAAACGAGAACAATTCAAATTAACGCGGAATTCTGATAGAAGAACATTCCAAACAACTTCAATAAGTGAAGTTTTGAACATTTACAACAATGATGATTTTTATGATATTGTCAACAACGAAACCGATTATAATCAAAGTACGAAGTGAGTATATTAATTGAAAAGAGATTATCCGCACTATACCTATAACTTTAACGTTGTTTAAAGGATTGCTTGTATTATCCGAGAATTGATAGCAACTGAAGAGAATTACGTCGAAGGGCTCGAGAAAGTTTTGGTAATTTTTTTTATTAATTTAAACTCATTCTGAACAATTCTGAATTTAAAATATTCGAGGTATATAAACAATTTCTTGAAGACTATCTACCTGGAAACATCAAAAATACGATTGTCGGGGATATATTTTGTAATGTTGAGGAAATTTGGCGAAAATCTCGAAAGTTTTTGAAAACTTTAATGCGAAGAACAGATATCTCCAACGTAAATTCAGCGTTTATTCAATCAGTATAATTCATCAGTGCTTTCTTGTCAATTCTTATTGTTATTATTGCAGAATTTTTTAGGAGTCTATGCTGGATTTGTATGTTGATTATGGAAAGAATAAACCAATTTCGGATGCCACTTACGACAAATATGAAGCTCTAATCAAAGTATAAAAGTTACAAAAAAATTAAATTGAACAATTCGAGAATTTTTAATCTGATTTTAGATGAAACAGAAAGAACTCAAAGATGATCTAGATTTGTCTTGTTATCTTTTGACGCCAATACAACGTTTAGGGAAATATATTCTATTATTAGAGCGTATTGAAGATGATCTGATTAAACGTAATCAAATTTCAACGTATGTTCATTCGAATATTAATAAAATCAAAAAAACCATGCGATTAATCAATGATTGTCTCGTAATTGATTCAATTAAAAAATGTCCAAATCAATTGAATCTTACAGCACAGGGTAGTTTCATATTGAAAGAAACATTTATATTGCTAAAACCGTTTTCGGTACCGGAAGTTGTAGTGTGTCTATTCGAAAATGTTATAGTGTTTACTTTACCGGATGTACTTTATATTAATTCGATTGAGAAAATTCCCATTTAATTTTTGTCAAAATTCTAGAAACACAGCCAACAGCTCTTATATATGAAACACATTTTCCTACATGAGACCAAATTAATTTATTGTTTCGAAAATGAATTGGTTTTTACATTACAAAAAGATACTGGAGATAAACGAATTGATGAAACAATGGGAAGATTTGTTTTG
>JAZBGZ010000029.1:0-21033 GCA_037414795.1 Stenodera caucasica
TTACAAACAATATCGAAAAAATTGAAAGATTTGGGTTATGATAATATATCGATACCGCAATTTAAACCATTATCACCTGGTGAAATTCTGGGTTGTACTGCACCAATATTAAGATGTGTTGATACAGTTATCTATTTAGGTGATGGTAGATTTCATTTAGAAGCAATTATGATTGCTAATCCTGAAATTCAGGCATACCGTTATGATCCTTATGAGAAAAAATTCACACGTGAATATTACGACAATCCAGCTATGGAAAATATAAGGGAATCTAGTATAGAACAAGCTAGAAATGCTGATTTATTTGGAATTGTTATGGGCACTTTAGGTAGACAAGGCAATCCGAAAGTTGTTGATTATTTATATGAACGTTTAAAACAAACTGGTAAAAATGCTGTGATTATTCTATTATCGGAAATATTTCCACAGAAAATGGATTTATTTTTGAATATTGATGCATTTGTTCAAGTAGCGTGTCCAAGATTATCGATAGACTGGGGTGGAGCTTTTACTAAACCGATATTGACACCTTACGAATTTGCTGTTTGTGTTAAAGAAACTAAGTGGAAAGAGAATGGGAAATATCCGATGGATTTCTATGCGAATGCCAGTCTGGGACCGTGGACGCCGAATCATAAACCTGAAGCCGGCAAAATCAATACCTGTTGTGGAAAGTGTGCATAATTTCTTGAAATAATCAAACAATTAGAAATAAAATCCAGAAGTTTTATTCAATTCAAGCAATTCTCAAACCTTGGATGGATTTCTCCAAAGAATTCAAATCCCAAATAACCAATTGTCCATCCAATCCAGACGTACTGAATTTGGTGGTTTTGGTTTTATTACCGTCATACAAACAAACGCAAGTTATAGCATTCTGATGGATTGAATCCAGATTTGTATCGGATGTTTCACTTCTGGCTTGTTTATCAAGCGAATGGAACATTCGCATGGCCGATAGACCGCCAGATTCTTTTTTTAGTGATGTATCCAATTTCGCTTCGAACACCAACTGTCCATTATCATCTAAACGAAATAATACCGGAATACAACTATGTCCGGCTGCTACAATTGATTTATTTGTGATCCACGTACAACTTAGAAACGGTAAAAATTCTGTACGTAATTTGAAAACGTTACAGCCGCGTGTAGCATCGGCGATATTTATAGTTGAATCATGAGCCACCCAGCAGACTTTATTGCCGTCCGGTGAGAAACTGACGCTTTGTATCCAACCGCCGCCAGCTGTTGAATTCGCAAATTCCATCAACATATGTCCCAATGTCACTTTATTGCCCCATACAGTTTGTTCTGGTTGTTTTTCAATATCTTTGATAAAAGCCGAAAATATGCGTACTTTAAAATCAGTTGAACCAGCAACTAATAAGACATTATTCGGATGCCAATCTAACGTGGTTACAGTTGAACGGATCGGTTTCTTTATATGTTTCGATACCCACCAATCATTCTCCGATTCGAAATAACACACCGATATTAAACGTGCACCAGAACCAACGGCGAATTTATTCTCATCCGGGGACCATTTGACGCAAGTTGCTGCACGATTTATTCGCAACAAGACGAGTGTTGGTTTCCATTTTTGGTCTTTATCTTGAGTCCAAACATATGCGTTACGATCAGCAGCACATGTTACTATACGATTCGTATTCGCAGCCCAATCTATACCCATCACTCTCAAATCGTGTTGATTCAATACATCCAACATTTTCCAATCTTGTCCCGATCTTTTATAAATATGAACTTCATGATTGTTTGGTGATAATGCAATCTCTACAAATTTACAAATTTTAATAACAAATTGAACAACTTTCAGATGGATAATTTACGTGTTTTATCTTTATTCCAAGCATGACAAGTTATAGGGCTGATAATATTTCCGAAACGGTGTTGTTCGGTCATCTAAAACAGCAAAAAATGGGGTGTGTCGTTCCGGTTTGAATTATAATTAAATTACCTTTGAAGAAATTCGCGGACTCTGGTCAGTCTACGCGAATACGAAATTCAATATTCAAGGAATGATTCTGGTCGATTAGACACTAATTTTCCGGTGAAATCTTCGATAAAAAAAATCACTCCAAGGTGGACAAGATAAAGATGACACTCCCTAACCTCTTTCCGGCGTTTCTTCTGTCAAAAATGTCAAAATCATAACCTCAATTAGGTTAGAAAATTTTTGAATTCTATTTTAAAGAAATAATGATTACATTATTACGTCTTTGTAGAAGATGTTCGAATTTATCAAATATCAAAATTTCGAGAAACGTATTTCAAACAAATTCAAGACAATTCGGTGATAGTTTGGATGTTAATACGAATGTTACAAAAGATGTTATATTATTCAAATATGATAATCCGCGATTCTTTAAGATTGTCAATATTTTTTCTATTAGTCAGTTTGTTTTTTGGTCGTATTTGTCTGTATTTTCCTTCAAGAATTTACGAGATGCTCCTGTGGAGAATGCAGAAGAAACAGTTTGGTGGCGAAAAATAAATCTTGGTGACAACATGTATCGAAATACTTTAGCCGGAGTTGCTTTCGTTATCGGTAGATATTTGTATCGAATTTAATTGATAAAATAATTTATATTTCATTAGGCTATGGGATTCTGGTAGTTTCTTGGATGTTCACACTGAAATCAGTGCGTTATTTGATATTATGTAAAGGTGGTCAGAATCTCGCTTTCGTTACATATACACCATTTGGTAAAAATCGTATTTTCAATGTTAATTTGAAAAATGTGAATTGTCAAGAGAGCCGACAAGCAGCTAAAACACTTCTTCCAATCAAAGTTAAAGGACACTATTTGTATTATGTTCTTGATATGAAAGGTGAATTTAAGAATCCAGTTTTATTCGACCATACAGCAGGATTACGAAGACGATGGAGAACGCTCAATTAATCATCAAAAAATATTTAATTTGTACTAAACGAATAAAAACTATAAAAAGATCAAGTTATAAAGTTCTGAAGACAGAATCGTTCATATTTGGCTTGATTCCATTGAGGCAATTCTGCCATATCGGAAACTGCATGAAATTTTCCTCTCATTTGCCTTCAAAAATTATAAAAATTACAACCATAAAATAATAATTAAAAAAAAAATTATACCTAAACAAGATAATAGCTTCTGCTGTTTTAGGACCAACTGTGTGTAATTTTTGTACTTCTTTTGAAGTTCCTTTATTTAAAATATCTAAAACTTTCTCGTTCTGTAGTAACATTGGATTATTCTCTTTATTATCTTGATCTTTTTTTGATAACAATCGAATACTTCTACGTCGATTACAATTTTCAACAATCGGATCTTGTTGTGTTGTTTTTTGTGATTGTAGCCGCACACTACGTCGTCTAACAGAATTATTAGTTTTAATCTTTTTAATTGGTGCAGGCTTTTTGAATATATTATAGTCGTCATCTTTGGTATTCATAGGTTTTTCGTCTTCTATTGAATTCATTGTATTCTAAAATAAAGAGCAATTTGTTTGAAATAATGTATAGGAAGAATTATGAGAGAAACTAACAAAAAGTTTCCGTCCTGAAATTCCATCAGATAATCCATTACTCGATCTCGACAATTGTGATGAAAACTGTACTATTTCCTCTCTTACCATTTTACGTATCTTTTCGCTAGGTAATCTAAAAGAATTTCAATAATAAATTCAATAAATTATCAAGTAAATCCAATTACTCTGGAGTACAATTCTCTTTATTTTGAAGCCGATTCGATTTTCGTTTTCTTACATTCACAGATGATTCTATGAAATCTTTTAATCTATTCATCAACGAATCTTCCATAGCATTCCAATATTTCCTTATTACAGGACTCAAGTCTTGTTGTAATGAATCTGTTGTTATTGCTGATGAACATATTGAGATTGATTCTGGACTTGTTTCAGAAATTTTTGGTAAATTATATCTATTTCTTTTTAATGGTGTTTCGTATTGTGATGTATTTGGACGTTTCATTGGTGTTTTTATAAACATTTCAGGATTCTCATTTCTAAATTGATTGATTATTTGACTGATTTCTGGTTTGTTCTTCATTTTTTTGACACGTGATGCAAAGTCTAAAGTATGGCAAGTTTCAGCAATATCATCAATATTCGAACTTACACAAGCTAGTAACGAGATGAAATTACGTTTATTTAGAGAATCTAAAACATAAAATTATTCGAGTGAAATTTAGTAAAATATATGTATTTTCCACCTTGTAAAATTGTTGTTATTATCGACTGTCTATATGGTATATGATCTAAATTTGAAGATAAAGCTGTAATAACTTGCCCCAGACTCAATAAGCCTTTGTTAATATTGATGCCTTCTTGAAAACTACTACCACGATTACCAGTTTTCTTAACACTTTCCGAACCAGCTAAATCAACTAAATTCAATTTACTTTCAATATTTTCTCTATTGAAATAAATCGTCAAAATTGCATGCGATCTTGAACTGTTTAAATTCTGTTTAGTTTCGCCTGTATGTCGATTTTTACAACCGTTCTCTAAATATGCTAAAGCTTCACCTTTATCATGGATTTTATATTTCGATAATTTCAAGATATTGAATCCTTTAACAAGCAATGGTACATTCATATCATAGCTCAATAAATCATAAACTTTCTCATTGTAAATTTCAATGAAAGAAATTGATATTTCTACATTATTTTCTTTAAATGAGAAAAAATCGTTCAAGGCTCTTGATATTATACCAATATCGTTATTATCATCAATTTTTGGTTCTGTACCAATTGTGTAAGTTTTACCAGTTCCTGTTTGTCCATAAGCAAGAACTGTACAATTATAACCTGATTTGACTTGTTCAACTAAGGATGAAACGGTCTCATTATAGATTGTTTGTTGATCTGTTTCATCAGTGAATATATTATCGAAACAATATGTCTGTTTTTTATCTAATACTAACAATATCTAAAAAAAGTATTTATTTGTTATTAAAATATCTGGCCCATTGCTGGAATATAGTAGGAATAGAAAATTTTTACCGGTGGTTGTTCACTAATAATATTTAAACATGATTTCGATTCTGATGGTCGGATACGTATAGAAACATTAACAAAATCATCACGTTGCATTTTTTATATTATTTTCAAGTAATTTCATTCCTCAATAAAGTTTTAGATGAAAAGAAAACAAAAACTGTTAAAATTCAAATGACGCCAGTACTTGATAAATGTGATAAATTTTGACAGCCAAGTTTAATCGCGTTAATTCTAATTAATTGTAGCCCCAAAAAATTTTGAATACAATATCTATATTGTTTGTCATCAAAAATAATAAAAACATCAATTTATTTAATCGACATATAATTTATTTATGAAATAATAACATAATTCTTACAGTTTCTACAAATTCAAACCAAAGTTGATGTCTTTGTTGAATTTTCGAGCTATGTTTAGGAACGCCGTAGAGGCTTATGGGAGTATAGGGACATCTCTGATATTTATCGATAAGTTATATTCAAGGCAAAATTAGCTTTATTATTTTTTGAGAAAACAACAATTAAAAGTATATATTATAAAAATAAAAACTTGTGATAGTTTTTTATCAAAGAAGATAATCTATACTATCGAAATTATATCGGACTTGGAATTCCTATTTAGTCAAGTTTTTTTTTGTAACAATGAGCTATAATTTTCTGGAATTTTATTATGACCAGTGATAAGTCTCGGATAGAACGAATAATTGATCAAATCAATTCTACAAATGCTAAAAAAATAGCTTTACTGTTAGTCATTGGTTTTGCTTGTTATCATGGAATTATCCATATCAGATATGGTAATGAGATTGTGAGGTTATGTGATACTTTTTTTTTAAAAGAATGTATAATTTCAGGAACAAATTCGTGTAAATGGTTGTTATCAGATGGTCGATATAAAGGCGACCAAGAATGGCAACCATATGGTTGTATGTTACATCGATACAGTAAAATGTTTTTATCTCATTAATAATTGTGTTAATATAAAATTGTTTGATATTTATCATTTGTAGTGATACGAGGAAATGTTTGCGTTATATAGCATTTTATGGTACAAATACACATTTTGTATTCATCGGTGATAGTAAAATTAGGGATTTATATAGTAGTTTTGTGAATCATTTAAAACCAGATAATGATAATGATAGTGAAACTCCAACGACACCAATCAATACTGAAAATGATCTAATACATATTGATAATAAATTGAAAATTAAAGTTGAATATTTTCCATCATCATCAATATCGAAGATGATGATAAATAAATTTCATTATTGGGAAAAATTGAAGAATCCACCATCAGTAATTGTTGTCGGTTGTGCATTATGGTCAATAATTAAGTCGAATGCATCACAATCAGTTTTAGATGAATATAAAATAAATTTGACACGTTTAGTACAACCGATTGATCGTTTACATGAGAAAAAAACGAAAATTTTATGGGCACTACAAGAACCTGTCAATTATGATAAATTGAAACCGGATTTACGTATGATAACAAATGAAGAGATTGATTTATATAACAAGGCAGCTATTGAAGTAATTATTTTGAATAAATCTATAAAAATTTTTATAATTGTATTGAGATTATTACAGGTATTGTATCATTCAGCGACTGAATTATGGTGGAGTGTACGATTAGTTGGACAAGGAATGATACAATCAAGTCCTGATGGCATACATTTAGCCCCAAGAGCTTTACGACATGATACACAAATTTTATTGAATATGTATTGTAATGATTACATGAATTTTAATGATGGTACATGCTGTAGCTCAACAGAAGCTTATACAACTTTGCAGATCGTTACGTTTGCCATTCTCACAATCTGGTGAGTTTCAGTAATTTCAAGCGACAATTGGAAATATTTCTTATTATTCCAACTGTTATTGTTTTTTATATACAGAAAGCGTATGTAGTATTTTCTACCGGGTTTTTCCTCAATTTATACAAAGAAAACAAAATAAATATAAATTGAAATTTTGGAAAAATACTCTATATTCAGTGGAAAATCTATTTTATTTCAATGCTATAATATTTAAGAACCAATGCGATCGTCAGTTATTAAAATCATTTGTTTGAACAAATAGGCTTGGCAATTTTTTCACATTCTGCAAGTGTTGGGAAATTATTTTTTGATGCATTGCAACCTCCATAAATGACTTCTTCACATTTTTTCGTTTGATGATTCCAATTATATACACGAAAAGAGGCAAAACAACTTTTTCCAGGACTTTCTAGTACACCTTTTTCACAATCTGAACACGAAAAAGAAAAATTTTGAGATTTTTTTCGGCCACACTTTATTAAAAAAGGTAAATCAACTCACCACTTGGTGAAAATAATGATGTTTCATCTGCAGTACAGATAGAAATTAACGATAATAAAACTAAAAATTTCCACATTTTGAAGAGAAAAATTCAAATTGATAAAAACTTTTTATTCAAAAAATTAAATAATGTTATAGGGAGACGTGAAATGTTTGGTGATTCCCAATAATATGTTCTGATCATACATGAATTTATATTTATATAAATATAAATAAATGACCTTGAACTGATCAAATTGGCTTTGCAATTTTTCCATAATCTTCATAACTTAAAAAATTAATTATTCATAATCAAGGTGCTAAATATTTCAGGTTTTCAACCAATAGATTTTGCAGTTTTGAATTATTGGAATAATGGGTCTTGAAGTAATTATATAATATTTGAAAAATATATTTATTCACGTAGATATTTTATTTGCAAATGAACAATAATATTGATGTGATGATTATGTTCGCCTTGAATCTTATAAAAAACTACTGTAAAATCCCATTGGGAAAAAATCCATCGAAGTGAAATTTGGGATTGGTATTTTTTTGATGGATCGTTTGTCGCATTGCTATCAGATCTTTAAACAAATTGGTTTTGCAGCTTGTTCAGTTCTCAAATGCTTTAAAATAATTCCTTGTAGCACCACAGCCCTTATATAGTTGTACATTTTGCTCCAGAATCTATTTCGAGTAATGCTTGAAATTCTAATTTCTATAATTTCATATATATGTATTGGAAGAAATCAATTCTAGAGATTTTTTATAAATAGATTTAAGATGTTCACCTTGACTCTTCATCCGTAGATAACGTAATGTTCCAAATTTCGATTTAAAGTCAATAATGTAAATATCTTTATTTTACAGAAATTTGGATTACATGATAAATAATAAAACAATTATTAATCAAGAAAGAACAATTATTAATCTGTTATAAACAAATAACTTTTTTATGATATTGTATTATCTGTTGTTTCACAAAGAGGACGAGCTGTTTTTTCGCACTCATCAAGTGTTTTGAAATTATTATTTGTTGGATGACAACCACCATAAATTGCTTCTTCACATTTTTGACTGGACGAGTCCCATTTGTATCGTCTAAATGCAGCTAAACAATGTATTGGTCCTTCTTCAACATCTTTAAGACAATCTACAGTCGAACATAAACAAAATTAATAATTTCAATAATTAATATAATGTGAAATTTTTACCATTTGATGAAAATACTGCTTTCTCTTCGTTATTTTCATTTTCAGTTGCAAGACTAATACTGATTAATGTTAAAAGAACTAGGAATTTCCACATCTTTTAATTGCGAATTTGAAGTTTTTTTATCAAGAGTAGTTGGAGCTGGTAGTAATAATGATTTAGAAATGTTAATAATTGTGGTAAAATTTTGCTTTATATACATATGTACAAGAGTGAAAAATTAACTGCGATAAGATAGTAATGTTTGCCTTGGCTTTTTTTTTATCTAATATCCATAATTTCAATTACACCAAAAAAAATAATTCCCTTATTTCAAAATTTGTAATTACTGTAACGAATTTTATTGTGTTTTGCAATCATGAACTTATACTTTGAGTCATTATAATTATATCGCTTTTTTCTTGTGTAGATTAGAATTTTCTAGTTATTATACAGAAATGCAATTGCTACAATTATTTCCACCACAATTTATTTCTACAGGCTAATCACATTGACATGAAAAATATACAATTGTTCATCATATTCTTCATTTGTTAAATGCAGTTACCTTACATTTGAAAAGAAGATAATAAAATTAATACTAATAATTTCAACATTTTGTTGTTTTTATAAAAGAACAGATCAACATATGCATCATAGATAAATAATTATGATTTATTGGATTAATAAGAAAATTATTATTATCAATTGATTAATTATAATTTTGTGATGATGAATTTTGTTGAATTATCTAATATTTTTGTGATTTTGTTGCAGCGTAATTGTAGCATTATCGATGGGTTTCTATCGTCAAATTCAACAATGGCGCGGTCATCCCATCTACGAATATACTCGTCTTCCCGAAGTGGAAATTCCATCATCATCTACAACAACAACAACAACAACAACACCATCATTATTATCAACAACAACAATGATAATTCCAGCACCTGGTAGTTATTACGAATTATTCAAATCATTATCAATAATGTCATTGATAATGTCGTATTTTTTCATCTGTGATCGTACAAATTTCTTTATGAAAGAAAATAAATATTATTCAGAATTCAGTTTTTGGCTGCCAATCGGTTATGTAACAATATTAGGATTATTCTTTACAGAAGATAGTAAATATACCAAAGTATTACATCGTGATCAATTAAACGAATGGAAAGGTTGGATGCAACTAGTCATATTAGTTTATTATATAACTGGTGCTAATAGGATTCTATTAATTAATATGAATATAAAAGTCATGATCTCATCGTATATATTTTTATTAGGCTATGAGGAATTTCTAAATGTATGGCAACGTAACGATATCAGTATCGTTTATTTTTTTCGTAAATTATTCCAATTGAATTTTATGACTGTAACATTATGTTTATGTATGAATCGTCCATATCAATTTTATTATTTCGTACCATTATTATCGTTTTGGTATTTGATGGTTTATTGTTTTTTGGCATTCCCACCACATATAATACCGCAATCACAACAACCACAACAACCAATAAATATCGATAATAATAATAATAATTTCATACAATATTTCTATTTATTAATTAAATTCATTGTATTATTCACAATTATAACAATATTGTTCATGTCGGAAGTATTTTTCGAGAAAATCTTTGTAACACGTCCATGGAAAGCTTTATTTGTCACAACCGATGACGATATAAGAGAATGGTGGTTCCGTTGGAAATTAGATCGTTATTCAGTTATTTATGGTATGGGCTTTGCGTTAATTATAATATTATCACAACGTTACAATATATATGATGATAATAATCATAATAATTTATTTTCAAGAGGCTTAGCATTAACAGCAACATTATTATCAATAATCGGTATTGGTTGTTATATATTTGTTATAACAATTTTATGCCATAATGAATTAGAATGTAGTGAAATACATTCGTATATTAGTTTTATACCAATTGTTAGTTATATTGTATTAAGAAATATTTCTGGTATATTGAGGACGCGATATTCAAGTTTGTTCGCTTGGTTCGGTGAAATATCATTAGAATTATTTATAAGTCAATATCATATATGGCTAGCTGCTGATACACATGGAGTTATGGTATTAATACCCGGTTATCCAGTATTAAATGTTATTATAACGACATTTATATTTGTTTGTGCATCGCATGAAATACATCGTTTAACAAAAATCTTATTACCATACGCTGTACCATCCGATTGGAAATGTGTCTTACGTAATTTCATATTGTTTTTAGCTATTTTAGTTCCTATTGGTATCAATGATGGGATGTTTTAACAATAAAAATGTGCTCAATTATGTAATAATTATGATAGAATAAATTTGAAACTTTAACATTCCATTAAAATAAATTACAATATTTTTTTACAATTCTGCAATTCAAAATAATCCTTATGTAGAGGGTGAGTAATCGTGTACTATTAAAATAAAATAATATAATCGTTTTAGTTCCACCTAATTATTGGACTTAATTAATGACTTAAATATAATAATTATTCCAAAATGCATATCTGGAACGATAAAGTATCTTTGACTATGAAAGGTTCAACGTAATCGACACTTAAAAATATGCAAAGCATATCATTTTTGTTGTAATTATACGTGAATTTCAAATTTGAAAATGAGAACGTTTATGTCGTAACGTTCAAGCCGCTTGAACCTTCAATCTTGCCCGTTTATATCGGGATTGAGAACACCTCTTCAAGCTGATTAAAATTTCAAGCGGCTTGAACGTTACGACATAAATGTACTAAATATCATCTTGTTCAACTCGATCGACTACTTCAACTCTCCACAAT
This sequence comes from Stenodera caucasica, assembly GCA_037414795.1. Classification (NCBI taxonomy): domain Eukaryota; kingdom Metazoa; phylum Arthropoda; class Insecta; order Coleoptera; family Meloidae; genus Stenodera; species Stenodera caucasica. Next base: position 11,326 of record JAZBGZ010000029.1, read on the forward strand.
AGATATGGATGTTCGTATTGAAAAATCAATTTGGATAAATTATTGGAGAATCGGAAAAATTTGTAACACTGAACAGATCTTCTCGATTTAGTATCAACTATCTCTGATATCAATGAATTCATTTCTGATCTATAAAATCAATAAATACAGAATAGGGCTGTAACTTTTCTCAAAGTCTATAAATATAATTGTTTTGGACTTCTATCGGTGAAGATTTTTATAAACAGAAATTTATTTGATTTTTCTTACCTCAGAGAATGAGTCTTCTGCAACTTTATGGGGAAAATCAGTCAATTTATTACTATTTATCTATTATCTATTATTAAGATTAGATATTATTTTCTAATTATTCTTTGACATAATATAAGGAACATAATCTCAAATGATCAATAATTAGAAATTGGAAATTGTTTAAAACATTAAAAATGGATCCCAATTGGTTCTTTTCAAGTTTTTTCCTAAATTCCAATTTAGAGGGTGAAAATAACTCTAATACAGAACATTATAGAGGTAGGAAATTTGCTGATTTAACCACAAAGTTGTTGATTATTTCAAATACTAGCTTTCTCAAATTACTTCACGAATATTGTAGACTTCATTTTGGTTTCTTTTATGGATTTATATTCCACATTTTATTATTATATTGATGCTCTCAAAATTTTTGGCCACGGTAGATACGCCACTGGTGGATATGAACCGGAACATAACCTTATTATTTCCCTGCAAAGATGAATTACTATTAAAGCCTTATTTTAACGGGGAATTCCCAATTATTTATATATTCACCAACTTGTCGCTAATAATTTCATTATATTGATGAACAAAACTCGAAAATATGGTAAAAAACGGTATATTAGTACATATAACCTCACTTTTTATTGTTTATAAAATTAATTGCGTTTCAGTTAATTCCAAATGAAAATGCGTGTAGGCCATATGGAAAATTTAACATAAATTTATATATGGCAATTCTTGATAATAAATTGAATGAATAGTAAAAAAAATGGAGTTTAATATTTTGGATAATAAGAAAGAAACTCTAAAAATGGGTGACGAAATTGTAGACCAACCAATTTTCTCGAGTAAAGCACAATCTATGATGGTTACTTATTAATTATTTGCATTTAAAGTATTTTTTGAATAATATCGATGAATTCTAGAGTAAATGGGGCTATACAGCCGGCAGTGGTTTAGGGAAGAATCGACAAGGAATTACAGCCCCAGTTCAATTAAAAACACAATTAGGTACAAAAGGATTAGGGTTAGAAATAGCCAATCTACATTATATAAACGAAATATGGAATTTTTCACAAGAAGTAATTTTTTTGCTCGAATCGATTGAATTGTTTTTAATTTATAATTGTTGAAGGAAATAAATGTCCAGGAGACATTAGAATGGCTGGAAAATACCGAAAATTTCGAAATTGATGATAATGAAATCGATAATTGGATGATAGAAGATGAGCCAATCAAAGAAATTTATAAAGAGACTCAATTTTGCGACCCAATTATCCTAGACAATGTCTTGAAAGCTAAAGTATTTCACTTTTAAATATTAATTGATAAATGATTTCATTAATTAGAATTTTAGAAAATTTTTGATGTATTGGATTTAAGAGAATTGAATTTAGCCCGATCTAGAGCTAATCCATTCGAAACAATACGTTCTGTATTTTTTTTGAATCGTGCCGCTTTAAAAATGGCAAATATTGACGCTGCCACCAATTTTATGTTTACCAATATAAACGAAAACGTAATTATCTCTATTATTTCTGACTAATTCTATTTTTCTTCAAATGTTATTTTAGATTTATCATAGAGATGATAATCCTGGACCGTTTTATTTTGCTGATGTTTGTGCTGGACCGGGTGGTTTTACAGAATATATTTTATGGCGTAAAAAATGGCTATTTAAAGGTTTCGGTTTTACATTGCGAGACGAGAACGATTTTCGTTTGAATGAGTCGATTTGTTGTTCACCAACAACATTTCACGCATTTTATGGTAGTCGTGGTGATGGTGATGTTTGTAATCCGGAAAATATTGAAGATTTTCGCGAGAAAATTCGATTTGAAACTAATGGAAAAGGAGTACATTTCATGATGTCCGATGGGGTATTTTCTGAGCTAAATTTTCCAATATTTCACTTAAATATTCCGTATTGTAGGGATTTTCGGTTGATGGGAATGAAAATTTGCAAGAAATATTATCGAAAAATATTTATATAAGTCAGTGTTTGGTTGCCTTAGAAATTGTACGAGATCATGGCAATTTCGTTACAAAATTATTCGATATTTTTACGTGTTTCAGCGTTGGTTTGTTATTTTTAATGTCCAAATGTTTTGAAAAAGGTAATGAATTTTACATTCAAATATCCATCTAATTGAAAAATAATTCTAGTTTGCATTCTGAAACCGAACTCTTCACGTCCTGCAAATTCCGAACGTTATTTAATTTGCTACAATTTACAACAGAATAGAGTTACAGAGAAAATTCGGCAATATTTGAAAAGAATTGTTTTGAAATTGTGGGAAATTCGCAACAATAACGACTTGGATATTATTGAAATTGTACCGTTACAAATTTTAAAAAACGATACAAAATTTTATCATTATATTTGTAATTCTAATAATAAGTTAGCGAAATTACAAACTGTACATTTAAAAAAATTGGCAGCTTTTTGCCGTAATCCTGCATTAGAAGAATATCGTCAAAATCTATTGAAACAACAATGTTTAGAATATTGGAAAATTCCAGACATTATAAAAACCCAATTGGCGAAAATCTATCTACAAGATATTCCTGTTTTCATTGCAGGAAAAGAAGGTGAAATGTTAAATTTTTCAATTATTATTATTTTCAAATGTTCCATTTTAGATTTACTATTAATTCAACCAAGTGAATTTACAATAGATGAAAATTCAGATACTCTAATGACTGATTTGAATGATTGGCATTATTCACCGATGCAATGTACAATGAAAACAAATAAATGTAATTTTTATATTTGTCTAGACCAATCGAAAATTTATCGTTTACAAAATAATCAGTGGAATCGAGTGAAAAATTTACATTTAGTTCGTGGCACAGTCTTATATGGCGAAATAGTTAAAGAAAATGCAATCAATAATAATAATGAACTAATTCAAAAACATTCATTACATATAATTGACGCATTACGTTTGGGTGATTTGGATTTACATAATTACAAATTTGAAGATCGATTGGATTTAATTCGTCTATATTGTCAAACAGTAAATCATGAGTTTAGTTCGAATAAATTGAGAATACGACCAAAAATTATACAACCATTGACTACAATTTTGAAAGAATCGTCAATTAAACCCAAACATATCGAAAATTGTTATTGTTCGTTATTACCAACAATTGGTTATCAGAGTCGACAAGAAATGTTCAATGTTAATTCGATTTTATTGTTAAAAAACAGTGGAAGTACGATTTTTCAACTGTTATTTGAGTTAATGATTGAACTGATTTTTTTTAGGGTTGGCATTCAATTTGATGTATATTTTGAGATTACAATTATACGTAAATGAATATGAGAGTCAGCAAGCTATTTCTTTGGAGGAATTTCAAAGTTTTATTCAAGCTAAAATGATGGGATAATTTGTGTTTGTTGCAGAAAAACTCAGGTCACAATTATTTTAGTTTAATCTGTAAACTTTAATCAAGTATTTATAGAAATTGTCAAAAAATGACAATAAAGTTCTATTTTATGTAAATTAGTGTGTTATAAATTTATAGAATTATTCAAATTTAATGTAAATCAAATTAATTGAGAAAAGATGGTGGTGGATGAGGAATTTCGCAATTTACAGTTAGATAAACCAATTTCAGCAACAAAAGTACGTTTTTTTTAATTTATCAACGAAATTTTGTTAATTGTTTTTTAATTTAGTCCTCTGATCAATTAACTAAGCATTCTTTGGATTCTCAATTTGAATCGAAACCGATTGAGAGGAGTCTGCATTTATTACGGTAAGTTTGAATTTGCCGCCATTTATATGCTCCAAATTGTATTTCGAACAGTCGAGCAGTTCCACACCCTTTTTTTAAAATCACACAATTCGAGCGAAATATGTATGTGCCTCTATAACTATCGTTGAAAAATATTCGAGCTATAGTGATTTTACATCTTAATCGTCAAAAAACTCATAATAATAGCAAAAACGCTACTAAAAGTTGACGTATAAATGTTCATGTTTATCGAGCAAATTTTCCCACACGTCACTCGAGCAGCTCGAACGCTTTTTAAAGGCTATAATAACCTAACCTCAATTTTCAATAATTATGTAAACATAAATAGTATTTTTATAATAGAATAGTTATTATTCTTTCAAAAAAAATGTGATACAATGGATTTAGAATTAGATCAGCATATTTCGCCTCCCCTAGTGGAGGATGACATGCTTGTTTTTGCTGATATGTACATGTAACAATTATTGTGTAAAAGTAGTCTTTTTTTATTATACTATTGTTGATTTTGTTTTAGGAAAGGTGACGATGTCCAAAAATTGAGCGTAATTCAAGCATTACCACAACTATTACAATATGATTCAAATTCGACATTGAAACGTATTGTACCAAAAATTCAACAAGAATTACCAAAATCATCATGTGAATTTCATATAGCTACAAGCAAAATTTTCCGTTTATTAATCGAACGACATTTGCCATTGAATTTATTACCAGCAATTATTGATGGTTGTAAATCAAAAGATACGGCAATAGCAAATGCATGGAATGAAACATTATTAGCTATTATGGGGACTTTAACACAAGAACAAATCAAATGTGAAGTATAATTGTTTTCAATTGATTATAATTTAAGTTTCATATTAATTTTTATGTGATTTAGGTAATGCCGTTAGCTGTTATTGTATCTAATAGTCAAAATCCGGTACATTTTCGTGTTGCTAGTTGTAAAATTTTAGGAAGAATTGCAGCACATCCATCTATAGATCCTATTTAGTATAAATCTCAATTTTCTTCTCTTATTTGATTCAAGTAATTATTATTTTAGTGTTAAGTCAAATATTCTACCGTTAGTACAAAGTTTATGTCAAGATGTTTTTCCGGATGTTAGAGCTGCAATGTGTGCCAATATCCATTTTGTAGCTCAAGGCCTAGGTGAGAATATGGTCGAACAGACATTATTACCGAATTTAGTTGAATTAGCATCTGATGATAATATGAATGTACGATCAGCTGCAATTACTGCAGTTGTACTTGTAACTCCCTGTTTCAAAAAACGTAAATTAGAAGAACAACAAAATTAAATAAATAAAATACTAAAATAATTGCCTATTTTAGAAACTAAACTCGATACAATTGTGCCTTTATTCAAACAATTGTGCCAAAAGAGTATGAATCAAGGCGATATCACATACAGTGCAATTTCTAAAGAATTTGGCCGTATGGTTGACGCTCTAGGTAAAGATTTAGATGGAAATACTAGTTTATGGTTTTTGGAATTTTACAAGACATTATCGAAAAAAGGTTATTCAGGTGGTAAATTCGTTGATTCAGATCCTTTACATGTAAATATAGATTTCTTTAATAATTTAACAAACAGTAATTTAATTGACGATAATTTTAGGCTGTTTATTGTCGCGAACAATGCGGCTACAATTTACCAGCAATGACATTATTCACATTAAATCAATTACCAAAAGAATTGGACTTTTGGCATAGTATTTTTGCTGATTTAGCTAACGATTCATGTTTTATAGTACGTAAAACTGTAGCTGGTTGTTTCTATGATATAACAAGAATTTTGAATAAAAATTGTGGATTAATTAAAATCGATTTAATACGTTTATTGCGTGATGATGCCGAAGAAGTCTTACAACAAATTGTCGAGAATTTAGGTATGACATTAGAATTATTTTGTGATCATGATATTATATCACGTGAACAAGCACAACAACAAATAACAGTTGATATAACACGTGCTATGTTGAAATGTAAATTTGAATTATCGAAAACGCATAATTGGCGTGTACGGACAAATTTTTTAAAACAATTGGAACATTTACCAAATTGTATGCCATCAGATTTTATACATCAACATTATACACCGGTTCTATTGAAAACTCTATTGGAAGCGGTATTATTAAATTATTTGCAATTTGAATATCAATAATTGATTGAATTTATAATTTTTTTAGAGACCCAAGCCGGAAAAATCACAAGCAGCACGAACTTTATTGATATTTCTGAGGTATAATTTGAAAGAAATGCAAAGGAAATGGATACGTGATAATATTATAACAAGTCTTTGTTATTCCAGAAATTGTTATACGCGACATATTTTCATAAAAACTTGTTCACACGTTTTAGACATTTTCAGTTATAATTATTTCAAGAAATTCTTTATGGAACATTTATTGAAATTAGCAGGTAAATTTTTATCTAAAATAATCATCAAAATTATTATTAAAAATCTAAAGATTTCAGAGGATCCAATATCGAATATACGCTATTGTTTTGTTGAATTATTACCATTATTATACGTCACATTAGTATTACCAGAAGATCGTAAATTACAATCAATATTAGATAATTTAGTAGCGAAATTACGAATTACTGAAACATCTAAAGATGTTAAAGATTTATTAAAAGTTAAATTTCAACAAATGAAAAGTAGTAAAATCGGACATGATAGTAATGATGAAAAGCGTAAAATTGATGATGAATTGAAAATAGAGCAAGGCAAATCAGTTTATCAACCGCATGGTGGACGTACGTATTTTCTTTTATACACGAATTTGAACAGAAGTTTCGAATTGATTCTATTCAAATTCGGATACCTTGACAACTGGTCAAAATATTTGCGTTATTTATGGAGCAAACGATTAGAAACAATAATTATCAAAGTTGTTCACTCTATAAGCAACAAAAAATTATTGACTAGTTGTATAGATAATATAATTAAGTGAGTTGTTTTAATTAAAAGATGATACAATTGCGAACATTGGAGCACGTGATGCTTTAATGAAGAATCCTGCAGTCACTCGTAGCGGAAGTGCACCACCGCGTAGTTCTTTAACGAAACAACAAACTGCAGCACCGCCAAGGTAAATATTCTAAAACAATTAAAAAAATCATCTATCCATACGACTATTTTCTTGTAGCAATGATATGAGCTTTTTAGAACAACATTTTTATATAGATGCTGGTATAAATTTGCCACAGCATAATAATCAAATTAGTTTAGATTTAGTAGATGATAAACAGCTTTCTACAAATTTTAATAAATTAACATTACAAGAAAATTATGAAATATCAACTGTATCAATTGAAAATGTTTCTAAAATTAATTTGAAACAATTGCAACAAACCACAAATATAACAGACGATGTTAAAGTCAATTTAAGACGTATGAAACAACAAAATAGTAAAATCATACCGCCGAAAATACGTACAAATAATAAACGACATTCAACTATTCTAACAACAACAACGACAACAAATAAAGACAATTATAAAAAAACAAACAGAAGAAGTTTGAATATTTTCTCGGCGTCTTCTTCAACTTCAACAACAATGACAGAATTGAGTAAAATTCCGGTTATTTTACGAAAATCTAAAAGTAATGCTGATGTTAAAATAACTGATAAGAAGCCGGTGAGTTTGAAAGATATTGGAATCGATTCTAATAGAAAATCTCCAATAAAACAACGGCCTAAATCTGAAATTATCGATAATATAATTATTGATAAAATATTAAAAGAAAATGACAACAATAATAGTAATAATGTGCCAATAAAAGACAGTATTAAAGAAATAAAAGTTTCAGGATTACCTGTACTTAAAAAGTAAGTAAAAGCTTGTATAGAAACGCTTGTATTCTGCAATTTCCACCACTTATTTCAACAAAAAATTGACCAATATTAATTGCAATAATGGTTATTTTCAGGCGGATACAATCTGAAGTGAGAAAATCTATAAGTAATTAAATTTTTTAAATTTTTGTATGAGAATATTAAGATATTTTAATAAATTTATTGATTAATATTAATTTATTTGATTAATTATTTAATTCCACATAAAATTTTATCAACAGCCTCAACAAAACTTGGAACCACTTCATCTGGTGGCGGCGAAATTTTCAATTCGTCACCTGCTTGATATTTACCCGTTTGTACTAAATATCCCTTTATACCTGCACTTTTGGCCCCTTTAATATCATCAGTTACGTCCTAAAATTCATCAATTTCAATTATTAGAAAATAGTAGTCATCGATTTACATCTCCTATCATGACGGCTTGTTCTGATGGAATATCGCCTAACGCCGATTGGAAAAATTCAATATTCGGTTTACCAACGATTTTGGCTGTACATTGGGCTGAATATTCTAATCCTTTAACAAAACAACCAGGACCTAAAGCTAAGCCATCTTGTCGTTTATAATATTTGCCAGCATGGATGCCAATTAATTGTGCACCGTTCAATAAACAACGAAATGCTTCATTCAAACGATCATAATGAAATTCATTCGGGGCTAAACCAACAACAACGGCATTCACTTGATCTGTGTTCTCTGGTGAGAAATCTTGGAAATCTTCTAGAGCTTCCGGTGATAATAACAATAGCGGTTTTAATGACTGTTTGATTAATAATTGCTTTGCTGCTTGCAATGAGCTGTAGATGTTTTCACGTTTGACTTGAAAGCCTAAATTTATTAATCTTTCATGAAGAACGCGTTGACTCTCTTTCGTTGTATTTGTGACAAATTTTACAACCAAATCAGTCTTCAATAAGCTATAAAATAAATTAATAATTCTATAATAAATTAGATGGACCAATTACCGATTTAAAGCCTCTACAGCGCCTGGAATTGCTTGATTTTCTACATGGAGAGTTCCACTTAGATCTATCAATACCGCTCGAATCATTTTCAAACGAATTTTCGATAAACGTTTTAGGATTTAATTAATGATATAAAATTAGAATTTTTTGTTTTACTGAACATAACCTATAATTGATTTCAGATGAATGTGCATCGCGGTAGGCGTTTTTATAAAAAACTATACATAAAATAACTACTATCATAAATAACTACTCGCCATTTGTTTTTATAATTTTATTATTAATTTGCTGCTAACTACAATAATAATATTAATTTTGGAGACTGAATAAGTAAATTTTAGATGATTATATTTTAATTAATAATAACCATACAGTACAGTACAGTAGTTTTTTTATATGGCATAGTCAAGCCGCCAGAATCGTATTCAAATTAATTCAGCCTAGTACTAATTAATTGAAAATAATAAAATATTTTAAAAATTGTTCTATAATATGTCCTGATTCTTCAATCGATTATCTTTGGGAAATATTCCATTTTGTATCTCTCATGTTGGAATATTACAAATCATATATTTTTAAAATCTACATTTAATTTCATGGGTGTATGCAAAGAATTGGGTCCATCAATAAAAATGATGGATGAGTCAAATTATGAGAAAAATGTCATTTTATTGCTCAATTAAATACGATAATTGGGTGATAATTGTATCAATTTCGAGTTGGCAATTATTTAAAAATAAAGAAAATGCCAATGAAACTTGTCCTTGTTTTTAAATTCGAATCACAATAAATATTTTAATTTCTTGTTAATATTCAATAAACTATTTACAGTTCAGTCAATCAATTACCGCCACCCACACTATAAACCGATC
>JAZBGZ010000029.1:21093-33434 GCA_037414795.1 Stenodera caucasica
CAGCGTCTCGACGCCACCACCTTACAATATCTACACACACACTTGCCAGTCCCATTCTGTATTCGGCGTCGTGTAACTTATCTTTTAATAAATAACACACACATTTATATACACAATTAGAAAAACATCCACTCACGTGACTTAGTTGAATTAATTAATATTTTTTAATGGCTTATTTTATATAAATGTGAATGTAGAGATATAACTAGCGGAAGGAAGATGCTGTCCTGTAGATAACTGAAAATAGATCCTTTGAACTGTGCCCATCTGGCGGTGGTGGTAAAGAAATTCAAAATCGGTCAGGAATTTAGCTAGAAATTTCTTTAAGTGCTGAACAGGTGAGTCGCTCAATTAAAAAATCCAACACAATTGAGCCATTTTGACGAGTTTACAATTCGCACGAAATAATTTTTCGAAAATCGCTGTTTGTGCGGAGAAATAAAACAGCCCCTAAAATTTTGCGATAATCGATTCGTTTCGTGTGCTTCTTCTTATCGTGAAATCAAAATGAATACAATTAACTGTGAAAATTAGGTATGTAGACAAAAAAGAAATTGGGGGCAAGGTCGAGACGTTTTGACTGATTGATATTTGAATAATTGACACATGATCAACAGAAGGTAGTTGTTTTCGCGTCAATTCACCTCGAAATCTATAATTTGTAACAGGAAACGTATTATTCGAGCCGTCTATTGTCTCTTTAATAAAATTCAAATGAAAACCTAATTAGGTAGTTTGCATTGTTATTAGGTACAAGAAAAGCTCTCAAATTTTTTGCGAACTTGATCCGGAGAAAATGATGGTGATTTATTGAATAATTTCCCAGCTATTTCAATAGTTGGTTTTGTTGCATGAAGTTTCGCTACGATGATGAGCTGAAAAAAGTTGGTACTTTTATTTTGGTTCGTCCCTATTGCGAACATGAAGTCGAGTGGGGACGGTAATGGTATTTTCGAAAAAAACTATAAAAAAATCCAAATCTATTGGAATCTAAAACTAACCTGTTGCAACGCCACTAATAGTATTTTACCGCTAATCTCTCTTCTCGAAATAGATGCAAATCGCTAATTTTAGCCATTCTAAATAATAAACTGTCTAATCCGTTATGAGTTGGTCGAAATTACAAATTTCCGGGCCTATACCCGAATCGACTGTGCCCCATCAATTTTATTGTATTGATAATAAAGTATTTTTATCTGCTGTAATATTCAATTCGAAAATAAATTCAAGGATTGTTTTTTATTTTTTGGTTTTTGGGGGGAGTTAGCTGGATGATTTCTTATTGATATTTAGAATGGTGAAATAAGGAAATGCGGCACTATTTCCGGGACATTTAACCAATTAACAAGATCGTTTGATAGAAACCGTTTTGAAAGTTCTCCAACTCGTTTAATATAGATTGATGTTATCTGAAGTCAAATGTTCATTTGTTTGGAGTTTTGAAAATTTTCCACCATTCCACTTTATTCGATACACCAAGGAAATGGTACAAAGATCGGATTTTTTTCGAGATTACTTAAATTTAGTGATCTATTTTTACAGGATCGTTGTCATTAGAGATTCGGTGTAATGTTGGCAGAAACTGACATCTTGCCAGAATGTGGACAATGATTCATTTCTTCTAAATGCAAGGAAGTCTCTCGTTGTTATATCTTTCTAATTATTCAATTCAATTCGTGGAAATTTAATTCGAATAAAAATAGTTGGAGAGCTGCAAGATCGAAATAGTAACAAAGTTGTGAGATTTTATTTTGATTAATATTTGCACGAGAATATAGTTAGAACAAATAACCATTGACTTGTAAGTTCGAATGAGACCGTTGAGAAGATTAAATTTCGCAAAAAATGGGCGATTTCATAAAGGCGAAGAAAAATAATCCGAGAAACTGAGACAGCTGTAATTATCTAGAGTATTTGTCCCGATTGTGATAGTTTGGGGACTGCTGTCTCAACACTAGAATTTCCATGAATTATCCCGAAAATTAGATTACCACTGTTTATTCAATTTACAAAATACATAAATCACTTCTCAATAACACGAGCTCTAGTTCAAGAATTTTCCCAGTTATATTAACAACATTTTTCCACTATAAATTTCAATTGATTTGACTGAAATCTAATCTCGGATATTTTCCTATCGAATATTCCAGGACAATTCGGGATCTAATCCGATGAAACAAAGAAACTCAACTAATAACTAGGACTGTCGCTCTAGAAAAGCTCCCATTAAGCTCTTTATTATTTGGTTGTTTTTGGGAAAAATCGAAGTGAATAGATTAGAAAAATTTATGATCGCTTGATTGGGGATGTTAATAAATGAAAGTCACGCAATATTCTTTCATCCCGCCATCTATATATTTATAAGTTTGTGTAAATCTATCGATCATTGTTGATTATTCACCACACAATGTATATTTCTATAAATGTTGTGGTAGAAATGATCATTTTCCGAAATTTTCCAATCATTCGTATGGAAAGCGGAGGCTCGTCTGTTTTGATTTTATCAAACTAATTACACAGTTTATCAATAAACAATGGATGGTGGCTTCGTCGAAATAGGTCCTGTCACATTAGGGGGTGGTTTTTTCTCTATTGAAACATTAATTAAATATTTCATTAAAGAAAAGATAAATATAACCGGTACAATATAAATTTCAGTTTTACATTGTTTGTTGAAAAGTCGTTAAACGTTGTTATCTATTTATTTATTTATTCTCGAATTGAATTATTTCGATTTAAATAGAATCCATTGATATTAGAAGCTAATAGAAATATAAACGATATGTGTTTATAACGCTATTAAATCTTTAATACGGTACATTTAATGTAATTTCGCATATTGCAGTATAACTGCAGCATTTCCTATTTTGTACGAAATTACAGCGAAATTGAAATTTTTTCCAAACTAAATAAATACAAATCATCATAAAAATGATAATTGTTTCGTTAGAAATAGATATACATACTTACATATAATTGAATTTATACGCAATTTCCAGTAAATAGAGAACGGGAGAAAAACTAGGGTAAATAGTGAGTTAACTTTCGATATTTAGTAAGTTTTCAACTATAAACCAGATTGTTGAAACTTAATAACTGTCTTAGTGAATTTTCTATTGAAAATATACAAAGTTTTTATCACGCCGAACTGTTGAAAACCGATCATTTCGATAGTTTTCAACTTTGATTGATGATCCAGTGATATTTTCTTTGTCTATTTTCAGAAATGTTCAATTAATTATTTCCAAATACGAATCAACAATTTCCTTAATGATAATGATAAAACATTGTGCAATTCACACATGCTGTACTGACAGTGGAATTTTAACTAGATCTATAAATAAACTTGCGTCAAAAGAAATAAGATTAGCAAGAGTTTAAGTGATAATAGCGGCTTATTAATGAACCGGCCGCAAAAACTTCCATATCGTATAATAAGGGTAGATTTTAGATTGGATTATAGAGCGGGCCGTACACCATCATTCCGATCAAAATCAATGGCAATTTCCATACTAATCACAATATTAATTTATTTATTGAAAAGTTGTCTGATCTCCAACACATAAGCTCTAAAGCGGCCCATGCACCATCATTCAAAATTTTAAATCAATCTAACAGAATGAATTATTAAAGGAGCTCATGCACTATCAGGCGACAATCCTGATTTCATCTCTAATTTCGAGAATATTTTGCTTATTATTTTATCCAACTTTCTATATTTATTTTATTGCAGTGTAACTTTTATAGCGAGACTTGTGAGTCTGAATGACCTTGACGGAATTCAAGATGATACATTATTTACTCCCGTTGCTAAGGAACTCGGTACTTTTTCGCTAGCCATCAATTTTCAATATTAAAATCATCACTTTTTTGTCAAATTTTCATAGCAATTGGAGCCCTATCGGGACACCTCGCTCTATTTCAGTCAGTTTAGGTGTCATCGAATTTTCAACAGCTTTTCCACTAACTGATGACATTTTCAATCTTGAATGTCAGTCATAATGAGTGACTTGAGCCTGTTGGGGGCGCCCCTGAACGGTGGCTCCATCGAGGTGTGTACTTGAAAGCTGTCAAGTCCTAGAGACGGTCCTGTCATCAAGCTATATGTAAAACATTTGCATAAAAATGGAGGTATTTTTGCGGTTTAATGGAGTTTCTTGTTTCCGCTTATTTAACATTGTTTCCATTTCAAGGCCGCCTATGAAAGGCAATAAAACGAAAATTACTATTCCCATTATTGTACCGGTTGTAATTATGAATAATCGATATTTTCAATGAAAATATCGACAAAGCATTGTACGAGTACGTAACTCTTTGAATATCCATCGTTTCACTTCAGAACGTCATTATTCAGAGCCGCCCACTAAAACTAACCAATAATAATCGACATCGGGTTTATATTGTCCAATAATTTCAGCTAGCACTGGTTGCCAAGCAACATGAATCCAATTATACGTCGAATTTCTGTCTAAATCAATTGATTGTCAGTTACTATGACGACTGGGCGTGGCCAGTATTATTGTCGTACTAGCTGTGTTGTTCTAAAGTGGAATAAATGATAAATTCAAGAATTTGTAGTTTGTAAAGATTGAATTTTATTTAATAACTCAATAAGTGAATTGTTACCGAGTTTTGACGCCAGATTTACGGATCTAATGTAAATATTTCTTTCGACGATTTTGTTTTTTTGGTGGGATTTGAATATCGCGAATATCGATTATGTCCGTCGAAAATTTAATTTTATTGTTTGAATAAATAAATAGGCAATGTTTCGTTTGAAATAGCGAATATTTTTCTTAATCTTCAATAACTGTAAAGAAAATATCCTTGGGGCATACTGAACTGTAATATAAATATTTGAAAACCTCTTCAGTGCTGGAATTCCAAGACAGTCGCGTTATTCGGAACGAGTCTCGATCTCGATCCGAATTTCTTTGAAAAACACCAACTATTCCCCAGTTTGATTCGAATAGATGGAGATCAGGATTGTAGTTTTCAATGGGCTTTTTTTTAACACAATAGAAATCCGGAGCCAAATTTAAATTTATTTACTGCAGGTTCACAAACCGTGAACGTTTCGCAATTTCTTGGCCAATCGCCATTCAAAATCGAAAATCACAAATCTAATCCATCACGGATTAATATCCGATAATAGTTGTTTTCTTCTTCCTTCCATTCGAGGAGTCTCCAGCGATGAACGCAATAAATTACGGGACCAACGACAATTATTAGAAATCGCAGCCAAAGGAATTCGGCCTTTTGCCAGTTCGGGTGTTTTTCCTACAACGAATCCCAACCTTGACATGGAATATTTCATAGCAAAAGCCAAAATTGTTCTCTGTATTGTCCGAAATTATCGCACGTTGTCAAACAATAAAAGTGCGTTAAGTTTACTGCAATAAAATTTAAACGAGCTTGTATAATTCAGTTCGTTAAATTCAGCTCATTTCGGAGACTCAATCGGAATATTGAAAGGGTAGTCTGACATTTAATTATCACATTTTAGTTCGTTTGATAAATTGAAAGGTTGGTTGTTTTCCGATAAGAAACGTGTCGATTTTTCCAAATCGTGCTACACGTAATTTTCTTAATCGTTTCCTCAACGTATAACTATCAATTTATGATATTTGGGGTGGATTTGGCGTGCAAATGTTTCGATTTTCCCCGCAAATTTCCAAAAAAATACCGTACAATCGTCATTTTGTAATTAATTACCGTAAAGTGAAGCTTTAATAGTTCCCAATACGGTTTGTGTTGTTGACACGAATTTCCGGTATTGAATTGGAAGCGTTACAGAATGACCGTTCGAGTGAATTCATAACCGGAAAAGACCCAACCCCATCAATTTCTCACAAATGGTCCGAATACAGGCCTATTTGAGCCGATGATAAGAGCCGCAATAACGAATTTTCCTCGTTTTTCCAGTAAATCCAGAAACTATCAGTTAATCCAATTCTTCGTAATTATTTTGAGATCAAATCGGGCGGTCACTTTTCCACCAAAACAACAATTTAATCTAGAATTTCCCCATTTAACCACTGGGAAATCGATTTGAAGCCTTTTTCAACTTTTTCGCTAAAGTCCAAAACAATCCTCTTGTACGCAGTATAAATTATAAAGTTGGAAAGCATCACTTTGGAAATTACTAAAGTTCGGCGATTAATTGGATTCCACCAACAACCATAAAAAACTCGACTTTTTCCCCGTTTCTAAATTAGTAATTCCCAAACGAAAAATATTCAATCGAGTCCGGGCCTGGACTTGCAAGACTCCAATAACGAAAATTCCATCTAAAAAGATTGGAATCCGTCACAGCTGTAGAGCTTGAAAATTACAAACTTTATGAAGACGGTTGACATATTTTCTGCAGTCTTGATTGGATATTTTCCGGTAAATTTTCCGTTAATATCGCCGTTATTCGATGTTTTTCCCGGCGAAATTGAGGTCCGATATTATTATGTCGCTCTGGTCCACCACCGATGAGCACAATACGGAAAACTTGACAAGTGTGTTTTCCGAACAGCAAACTTTCCACTTTCACAGACAGTTCATCCCTCAACTGGAACGGATTAGAAAAATGCGAAAACTTGAAACGGTTTTCCATTTTCCGAGCGGTGTAATTTTTTTGAATAATTACCAGAAATTAATTATACGACAAGTTTTCCAATTTATTTGTTATTCAAGTTCCAGTATATTTCTCCGATACGATTCATAATTGTGTTTTTTTTCTGTGTCGAGTGTTTTTGAAAGTTTGGATAAATATTTTCCGGTTCGAATATAAAAAAAAAATTAACTCGCGTTTGTTTGGAACATAAAACAATATTTTCAATTTTTTTGACTTATTTTACTCGAGATATCGATCTGCGAATTGAAAATATTCATGAAATAAACAAAACACGGGAAAATTTTGCGTTTGTCATATAAATAGACGGGAAACTCTATTTTTAAACACAATACTTAAGGAAGATTGTGGGAAAATTCTAATTTATAGGAGCGCCGAGATTTCGTTATAAATAATAATAAGAATTCGTCATTGTTATCTACAAATAAGAAACAGCCACACACACACAATTCCTCATATTTATCGCCCGAAACCGAGTTTCCATTCGGAAAATTTACGGCGAAAAATCAAGAAAAAAATGGAGATTAATTCGGCTTGAGGGGGTATAATTTAAATGTCATCTAGGTTGTAATCATCATTTTTCTTGTTTTATTTTTAGATTGTAATTTAGACAAGTCTCACACTATTGAGCCACAAAATTAAATTGGTTAAGCTCTGAAATTTATTGGATCGATTTAATATATACAGGAAAAGGGTCATTCTCATGAAAATCTAGTTCCGTTTTACTGATTTTCAAGACTTTCAATCGAATTGTATTTTGACATTTTCTAGAAAAGGGTTTTATCAAATAATAGACGCAATCTTAGCTAACTCATATCGATATCCTTTTCTTTGTAGGGCTTGTATAGCGATATTTGATGAATTGAATAAAGATCGTAGAGCATCCCATAGAATTATTGAATTCGGACCGCTCTTCCGTCCTGGGTTCGAGTCTCTCGCAGGTCATAGTCACTTTTTTTCGGTTTCACTCTCGATTATGTGCCAATGTGACCTGTAATTGAATTATAATAAGATATTAGAGCTATTTTGGATTTTTTACAATAGGCGAAAAATACTGAAATCAGCCAACACCTATAAATAATAATTTTCGTTCTAATTCAAATCAACTTTTCGAAAGTTTGCGTTTAATCAGATAATTTATTCGCTAGAACGATCTTGGCTCGTTAATTGTGTCCTCAATTTAACTGATCGATACTTTAACAACGTAAAATAAGATTTGGAATCGTTCTCACTGATTGTTTAAATTAAGTTCGATTGGGTAATTATTGAAGGGCTGATCTAATCTGAACAATTACCGCTATTGTGGAATCTAGCTATTTGTTCATTATAAAGATGATTTGTTTCAGACAAAAGCATCTATTTTGATGAAAACATGGCACAAGGTCAGGGCCGGCTCTACAGCATTGTTCTAGGACGCCGTTCAACTTTCGCTCAAATTTCGAAAGACCAAAACAATATCACCAGATTTCAGAATCAATAATCAAAATTGGAGCCGTCTCTATTGGATTTTAGTCCGGCCCTGACCCGAGCTGATTATAGAGATGATTGTGATATCGCAATAATTGAGCTCTAAACTCAATTTATTTGATCCTTGTTGATATATTTCACAATAAAATACGGCTATTGAACTAGGTTAAATCAACTAACATTTATTTTTGAATATATAAACGATTAAATTACATTGATCAATCGAAATTCACTTTGTCCTAGATCAAATTCGTTAGTTTAGGGCCGGTTCGTGGAGTTTCCCGAAAAAATCGGGTTTTAAGTTGGTCGCTTATCTTATTTCACTTTTCGTGACAATTCAATTTAAACTTCCAACTTATTTAGTAATTTGTTTTAAATTCTATTCATTTTCCGATAACGGTCACTAGATTTGGTTGTCTTGGAAATTATTTAAAGTTAAAATAAATGCTTTGTCATTATTAATTTCACGAATTCGTGTCAAGGTGGATAGTTTTTGTTCATATTTCTTAATTAAGCGGCTGATATACGTGCACGCTTGCATTAAGTGGATCTTAATCGGGCAACATTGCGTTTAGAGAAAGAGCAATTTACATAATTTTCACATTACAAACTCTCTATCTTTGTGAATTTCTTCATTTATTTCCCATTATTATTATTATTACTATTATTATTATTATCATTACAAAAGTTCAGAGTTTATTTAGTGAGTGTATTGGGAATAATTAACAGCGATTTTATTTGATGTTATTCGATTTTAATAACAATGGCTTTGTAAACGATAAGTTTGGAGCACCGGGCTGGCTTAAGTCCAAGTAGTCCAAATCGGCATCCACAAGTTGCATCTCAACGCGCGCTATCCATGACATATAGAAGTCCAAATCAAGGCTACCATTAATTATGGAATGTTGTCTAATTAAATTCGAAAACTAACATAATAAAATTTATGAAATGTTCTAATAGAAGGTCGCGATCTTATTTAAATCTGATATAAATTTAGAATTAAAGTCATTCCATCAAAATTTCACATGATTAACAGTTGTTGTTTATTTTTTAGAGAAAGCAAAAATATAAGCATCAGCTGATTAAAATACTCAATGTCCCCATAATAGAACCGCCTACATACACGTGAAACATTTATATATATAAAAATACGAACAATACCAACATAATAAAAAGAGATTCATTTCGAGAATAAAAGCATTAACAATTGTAAATCTATTTTCTCCTTTTGTTACTAAATACCGATCCTAACATTTATACGTTAACACATTCGGCGGGTTTTATGTGTTTTGTTGTAGTTAATTTACAATGTACTTCGAGTATATAACCTAGAACTTTAACGAAAATTTTATAGTAAACAAATTCGAATTTATTTGGATAAAAATCATTATATTTGTTGACTAACACCAAAAAATGACTATTTCAGCTATCATTATCATCATTGTCATTACTGTTTAAAATGATGGGATCCGGCTTAAATTTAGATCAGTGTTATTTTCGGACTGACATGTTTAATTCCTTGAATGGAGAATGTCAAAATTGGTGGATGCGCCGGGCGAATCGCGCGTGTTCCCTAATAATTTTTTAATTTTTTTCCAATAATTCGCGTCAGTTTTCCATCATCAAATACCGATTATCCGTTAAATAGACTGTGATCTGTTTTGTATATAAATGTCCAATGCAAACGAGCAAATTTCTTGTGATTTAGATCTTGACAAAATGACGTAAATTGGAAATTCTCACAAGAAAAGCTAATTTTCAAACGATCGAGTCGGAGAGGTTACGTTGAACAACGCAATTCGTATAAATCACGATCAATATTTCAATTCTCATTGATTAAAAATTGAATAATTTCCAAGCGAACTCATCAATTTTAGATGGCATTATCATTATTTCTATATTGTTTGCCTTGGAACTTCAGCAATCAATTCGTCTTAATCTAGGTCGAATCGATCTTTACCAACCTAAAATTAGGTAATTTCGGATTACAATTAGCTGTATAAAATCAACTTTCGTGTTTGGCTACATTTAGACCAATTTCCAGTTTTATCTAGTTTCTCAAATATAAATGTCGATCCGACGTTATCATCTATCGAATTGTTCAGTACTCGATATTAGCAACGATAAGAAATATTGATAATTCTCGATATGAGCTGGATGGGCCAATTTAGTCCATAAATAACCTAAATGCCGTCCTGTCAAAATGCGGATTCCCTTGTGGAAAATAACGGAACATGTTATGGTATATTATGGCAGTCATCGAACATCTAAATCATAACTGTTCGATTCGAATTCCGCTAATTTCGGACAATAGTCCGATTTTCGTCCGGATGCTCGAAATTTGGGTATTTCCACACAGAAATTGATATATTCTTGTGTCAAAGTTCAAGAACTAGGACGCAAATCCCACGAGAAACGGAAGTTGGTCAATTTTACAACGGCAATATGTTCGAGTAAATATTTAACTGTTTCAACTATAAAGGACTTATCTGCATCGATCGAGGTTCAATCTCGAAGCCCTCATTTCGGCCCATTTGGGGCTAAAATTAAAATTAGAGAACTCCAAGATTTTGGCTCCGACTTGGATATTCCAAGAAAATAAGCATAATTTCCTGTCGTTACGCAAATCATTAGGGATCGAGTTGTTTACTGTGTTCAAAAATGGTGGATATTTCGTCAATTATGCGAAATTTTCGCCACCCCACTAGAAACTTGAATAAAGGGGATGCGATAAGATAAAGCATCGACTAGTCGACAATAACGTTCTGGAGTATTTCGAATTAACGAATCGAACGTAATTCCATCCGGCCGTTTGCAAAAATTACCCCTAACGATTACCACAACAATCGCAATCCAGGTGTGGAATCAGCCCCAAACTGAGGACAACCATCCCGCTAATAAAAAGCTTATTTATTTTATTTATCGATCGAATCGCTATAAAATTTTCGTTGTTGTTTTTCTTTTTATTTAGGTTTTTTCATTTATTTCTAGGGGAATATTTCTCCAATTTGAGGGCGGTACCCCCATTTCACTAACACACTAACATCAAGTAATATATGTATAGAGAAAGCACGGTTGCTATGTGTTGCTTTGGATCGAACTAGGTTCGTTCAAGTTCGTTGGGAGCTTTCGTGGAGAGCTTTCGGATTCGGCCAGTTATAGATGAACAACGGTTAACAAAAATACAATTTTGATGGGCCTATTCGTGTACTGGGCTTTATCGAAATAAACAATAACAATTTTTGTGATGGGTCTCGATCGATGTCTTAATCGAAAAATATAACTGACTCGAATCCAGTCGTTTCGATTCCGGTCAAAAACGTCCCGGAGTGTTTGTTTATCGAAATTCGTCACCATCCCCGAATCTGGATTATCAATAATCAATCATAAATGAAAAATATGTTATGATAGTGGATGATTACGTCTAATTTGTTTAAATAAACTTTCGATTGTTTTGATATTTGAACAAATGGATTATGATCAAGATCAGAGCTGTTCGGCGATTTGGCCGGACGCTGAACACCAGGTGAGTCTCAATTTCCATCAGAAATTTCCCAAATTTTCCCCAATTATTCATCAAAAAAATCGAAATTTTCTCGGAAATCCCCACAACAAATAAACACTCGCATATTTTATTATGTGGTTAATTCGAGCTCTGTCCCAAATTATTGTAGTTCTTGTGCAAGAAATTCGGATGTTGACTTCAATCGATTTATTGGCGTTATAAATTTTTGAAAACGTTGTAAATGATGTTGGGACCCTTCCACGAAATTCGCCCTTGACCTAGAATTCCGCCGATAAATAATTTGGACGACTATAACAATTTTACGATAATTCCAATTATTGATCAATAATATTTTTACCTGTTGGCTTATTGGATAATTGTCAGTTCGGATCAATCCATTAAGTCAATATAATTTGATATTGATGTTGAGTATCGGGACAATTTTTCATCCAAAAACAAGGATAATTAGTCTCAAGTTTCGCGATCATTCATTTTCAAATTAATCCTTCCATATTTTCTAGTAATAGATCCTTTGTTTGTCTCCCAAAAGAGTTTTGTTGATATAGAATTATCATCATTATTAGTGGAGTATCTCTCTTATCTCCTGTTTTTATCATATTTTTCGATAGATAATACCAAATAATCGATTGATAACAAAATTTAGTTTTGTCAATTTATTGGGAATTTTCCCGATGAGCGCTCTTGTCGAATAGTTGGAGCTTTTGAATCAGAAACAAAGCAAATTTT
>JAZBGZ010000029.1:37548-59556 GCA_037414795.1 Stenodera caucasica
CTATTGATAGTGATGGGCAAACGCGACGACCAGACACGCAAAAACGGGCCCCAAATGCGGTGTCATTCAACAGCTAGCCTTATTGGCCGACCTCAATCACACCTTCCTCTTCAATAAAGGGAAAATTCGCCAATTCAACAGCTATATAACTAACATTTCCCTATTAACATATGCTATTTGTAGAAGCTAGACTTTTTGATTTTATTACTATTATTATTATTATTATTATTATTATTAGAGAGAGGATAGAGTAGAGCTTATTGACGTTTGATGGTCCGCCAAAATAGGCTGGTTTTGAATCGACACAGGGCTCGAGCTGTATGTACATTGCTTCCTATCTCAAGACCTCTTCAAGCTTGTTGTGGGCTAACATGACTAAAATTGTGGGTAAATGATCCTTTGGTCCTTGTGCTTTATTCTAAATGGGCGTTTAATTTGATATTGTTTTGGCTTTGTTGTACACAAATTTGAGTGATTTACGTCTATGAATACACTATAGATTTTATTGATAATTGTGCGTTATTGTTACCGGGTAAATACCCGTGGTGAAATATTTTTGGCAATTGCTAATTCCAGGTGATAGCCATCGTCTCCATCTTGTTTATCGTATTGTCGACAATCGCTCTAACGCTCAACACAATTCCAAGTATGCAGGTCAACGATGCAAAGGGCAATTTCCAAGATAATCCGCAATTAGCGAATGTAGAAGTCGTATGCATCACTTGGTTCTCATTAGAATATATATTAAGATTTAGTGCATCGCCGAATAAATGGAAATTTTTCAAAGGTGGCCTCAATATTATTGATCTATTAGCCATATTGCCTTATTTCGTTTCATTATTCCTATTGGAAACAAACAAAAATGCTACAGATCAATTCCAGGATGTTAGACGTGTTGTACAGGTGTTTCGTATAATGCGAATATTGCGCATATTAAAATTGGCACGTCATTCAACTGGCCTTCAATCTTTAGGCTTTACATTGCGCAATTCCTATAAAGAATTGGGCTTGTTGATGTTGTTTTTGGCTATGGGCGTATTGATATTCTCCTCATTGGCCTATTTTGCCGAAAAAGAGGAGCCCGGCACGAAATTCATCAGTATACCGGAGACATTTTGGTGGGCCGGTATAACAATGACAACAGTCGGCTATGGTGATATTTATCCAACAACACCATTAGGGAAAGTTATAGGAAGTGTATGTTGTATTTGCGGTGTTTTGGTGATCGCGTTGCCCATACCTATCATTGTTAATAATTTTGCCGAGTTCTACAAAAATCAAATGCGCCGTGAAAAAGCACTGAAACGACGGGAGGCCCTCGAAAGGGCCAAACGGGAGGGCAGCATTGTCTCCTTTCATCACATCAATCTTAGGGATGCCTTCGCCAAAAGTATGGACCTCATCGATGTCATCGTTGATACAGGTAACGAACCACTTCACTAATTAGCACGCATCCGTCATAACAATAATCCGCTCTAAGGCTTCAAATTTGACTAAATTGTAGTAATCTAAGCTTTTATATCAATCAATTGTGATTGATATTAGTTGAAAAATCTATAGGCGAGTCTTGGTTTGCACCGATTCTAAGACCTTTGTCCTCTTTCCCAGGTGACAAGTGTGCCCTGATTGGTGGAAACGAAGACAATCGCGCACATTCATAAATTCAAAAAAACAAAAAAAAAAACTATACCGAAACGGGCATGATTCACGCTTATGTTCAGTTCATCAAAATACCATAGATTTAAACTTAAAAAAAAATAAAACAAAATTTTATTAAATGTAGAGCACTTTGTTTCTTTGGTCGTTCTATAATGATAGTTGAATTAGTTTTGGGCCAATATTAGAAAAATTGAGTGAATTAAATTTTTTAAGAAATATAAAAAAAAAATTGTCCTGATGCTGAATGGGGTGTCTCGCTAGGGCACAATATCTCGAACGCTGGAGATGGCAACAGTACGGAAGGTGAATCGGCTAGTGGACGGAATCCGGCCCAAACTGGCACCGGATGTTATCGTAATTTCGACCATTTCACAAATCGACATCGACGTAGCAATTCTTCCCAAATACCGTGTCTTCCAACTGGTGAAGGGCCACCATTGCCGGCGTCACCATTATCGCAACGAAAATTATTAGAGACCGAATCGACAATGGACGAACAACAAATCCAACAGGGCACGCCACTGGCCCCACTAGCCCAAGACGAAACCCAAATTGTAGCAACAACAAAGGAACATATGTCGCCGGGGGTAAGATTTTTTCGAACTAAACTAACCTAAAATTGACAACAAATCAAATAATTATCTCAAATTTATAATAATTGTCGATTTTAATGGATGATTTATTGATTATCAATATTGATGTGTTCGATTAAATTGTTGTCACTTTTACTATTATTGTCGATGTGAAGTCGCATATCTCAGCTGAATCTTTCGATATAAATCGTGCAAGTTCAACACCGCAAATCCAATAATGCCCAACTTGAAGGTCGGATTTGCCATAAAATTCGTAAATACGGCGAATATCGATTATTTTGATTGATACGGGCGAGGTGTAGTTTTAGATTTGCACAATTGTTCGTGTTTCTTTAAATAAAGCCGACTATCCGTCTTCGCTACTTCGGTATCTAATTTATAGAGAATTGATCTTTTTCAATGAGGAAGCACGCAATCCTTTTGATAACGAATCGAATAAAGAGCGTGATTATGGGGGAATTGCGGTGTTGAGCTTAATTAATAAATGTAAATATATAAATGTACATATATATATTTGTGGAATAATTAATATGAGTGTGATATTCTTTAATCTTGTCGCTCCATGCTGCTATGCTACTTGTTGTGATCTATCTTGTAGGCTGACAGCAAAAAATCCGATCCCATGAGGAGGATTGAGAAAGTTGACGAAATTCCTAACGAATTCGAATGTTGCTTTTGCACCTCGAAGGTAGTATTGCCCCATTTTTTCTAACAAATCAATCATCGAAACCGACGCTTTTCTCATCCCAGCTTGAGCTTTGCAAAATTACCAAATACCGAAATTTTTAAACAATATCGATTTGATGAATTCTAGGCGCAAGAGCAAATTTTCGCTACCATCCATCAATGTCCATAAATTTTGCACGTCTAGAGCATGTTTTTCGTCTTTATTGAAATTAGTGTCAATTCCCCAAAATGCATCCGCTCATCAATCAACCACAAAACTATAACAATTTTGTTCGCACCTTATTTCCAGAAACAAAACTAACAACAACAACGAAGATTCCGCTTGTTGTCACAAGAAACACGATTTTCTTTGAAAAAAATCACTTGATTTGTTGTTTTTTCTGTTGTGTCCTTGTTATTCTGTTCTATTATCGTTTTTTTTGTTTATAAAATAATCGAAAGATGGACGTTAATCAGTAAAAATTGTGCACAATTGAGCTTGGTGCTGCGTTACAGGAATATAACCCTGGAAGATGCCAAGGAGAATGTATCCCACTTCGGACCAAAAGCGAGTAGTGATGTTATCCGTAGAATCACTGTAAACAGGTGAGTTGCGCCGAAATAGACGCAATTTCAAAATAATCAAAATAATAACCGACTGATAATCATCTCAATAACATCGCTAATTGTGCCGGTCATCGAAATAATTTTGGACATCACTACCTGCTGCTCTAATGAAACGAATCCCAATACATCCGGCAATTATCGACACTATTTCGCTCGACTGTTATCCCATCTTCCAGACTCACCAAAAAAAATTTTCGATTAGAATCAAATCTTTTTCAAGAAGATTTTTTTAACTAGAAAAATCACCAAGTTCTGGTCGTCCAGTTCCGAAACTGCTGGTACCCACCGATAGTCCGTTGAATTGAGAGTCCGATAGCCGCAAATTGAGATCAGTTGATCGAATTTGTTCGATATAATTAGAGAAAATTGTCGAATAGTGCGTTATACGCTCGCCCGGCGCATCCACCAAAATTGACAACTGTCATCCAAGCTAACTGGACGTTTCCCGCTATAATTGATCGACATTTTAATCGCTTTTCCGCCATTCTCAATATCTACAATCAATAAATAACTTGATATTATTGGAATTCTCCTCTTATTCAGTGCCAAGTCTCTATTAATAACTCTATAAATACAAATAAATTTCAAAGTGTCGATAGAAATTGCCAGATGTCGTCGATTAGATAATTTTCTCTACAATTTATAATTTCCTTTTATTTTCGTTGAGTTTATATTTTATTTTTGGAGAAATTCTGTTCACACAGCACACAATAACTAGAAAATTGACCATTTTCGGGTGCTCTGGACTGCATAAAAGCATGAAATTTTTTTGTGAAGAGGTTGGTAATCTGGCACGCTAAGCAGAGTTAAAGCCACCAATAGCACGCACGAATCCAATTTGAATATATAATTCTTGTTATATTATTGGCTGAGCTACACGATGCACAAGTAGATTAATAATTCATGTTTCAAATAATTATAGAGTTACGATATAGATGTGTTGTTAGATGATTTTCCAACATTTAATTTACATTTTTATCCAAATTTGAACAATAGTCATAGATTCTAGATTTATATTTTATTGAAATTATAGCAACGATCTTAGTAAAAATTCGATCGTTGTTATTTCAACGATCATCAATTATTTCGATATACACGTGGTAATTGGATTTTTTTTTGTTTTTTTTTTTCGCCTTGTGGATTGTGCTGCAGCATTACAAAGATTTTGTTGATGCGGAAAATTTGATGCCTCTACCGACTAGTGACTTTCGGAACCCCGTCTGTCTGCAAATGAGGACGTTAAGAGATGAACAACTGAATTACGATAGTTTCACCGAATTCGATGTTAGAGAAAAGAACGATTTCAACAATATCAACAACAATAACATTAATAACAACAATAATAATAATAACAACAATAATAATAATTATAATAGTGCCGATTTGGCTAGTATGGACAGTTCTGATACTTTCGCCAGTTGTACAACACATCCTTTCAATTCTCAGGGAGACTTAACATCCGATATTGTTGATCCATCGTGTATCATAGACAGTAATCTATATGTGAATCCTTTAGATAAAAGTGGCGATAATAGTCCAGTTACACAATCAATAACAACACCAACAACAACAACATCAACAACAACAACAACAACAGGACGAAGTGGCGGTGTTAAAAAATCGGCGTCCGGCGATACAGCATTGCGAAGTTTGGGTACATCCCCGATTGATGAGGCGTTTAGGGGATTCGGTCCGTTAGATAGGGGCAGTCGAGTCAGCTTAAACGATTCACCAATGACGAAACACCGAAAAACGCGCTTTCAGCAGGTAAGTCGCGCCAATACGAATCCAATCGATACAATGGAAATATTAATTAATCAAATT
The DNA here is from genome assembly GCA_037414795.1 of Stenodera caucasica. Lineage (NCBI taxonomy): Eukaryota > Metazoa > Arthropoda > Insecta > Coleoptera > Meloidae > Stenodera > Stenodera caucasica. The sequence goes on from JAZBGZ010000029.1 coordinate 42,918, forward strand.
GGGCGAAGTCTACTTGATTGAGAGATTTTTGTTGTTGTTTTGTTGGAACAGAGTGGCCGGCCAAGAACGCGATTCGGTGACGCTTTCGAGCGCGATTCGCAAGAAAGTCTCGAATCGAAGAGGAAGAAGACGTCCTTCATTCCAACCAGAGGATTGGCGTCAGCTACTAGAATCATCAATCAGCATCTATTCGGATTGCAGAATTTGAGTGGCTCAAGATCAGGTATCTAGTCAATATTGTTTTGAAATCGGTCATACGGTAGCTCCGACTGCATGAAATTCTACAAAATATTTGATTGTTGATTCGATTTTTTGGGAATTTCAGGCAAAAACAGCGGTAGTAAATCGTCATTATCGGCCGACTCGATTGATAGCCGTCTCAGTCCGCAATTGGAGCATCATCGCCGTTCCAAATCGATATTGAAAAAATCCGACAGTAGCGGCAATCGTAACACAGATCCGGAAAGTGAACGTTTAATATCGGATAATATGTCCGGCTATGATGTTGGTTCCGGTAGTGAATATTCCCCGAATAAACGCCTATCATCGCCGCCAATGCGCCATCGAGCATCCAGCCAAAAAACCAAACCGACTCATTATCAACAATCCGAGATCGATAAGAATCGCACATTGAAATCGCAATTGTTTCTATTAGACGATTTTATAGCCAAAGAGAAACAAACGTACAAAGATGCTACTGTCGATTCGAACAAATTGAGTGGTAATAATGTTGGCAGCAGTGGTAACGATATGCCGTTGTATATTTGCCCACCGCCGCCGCCACTGGACGATAGCTCGCCAAATGAAGAGACACGGCTGTTGTTGCATCCGACTGTTGTCCGGACACAACAAAAACAAACAGGCAATTCGATAACGAAAGGGCCGAATCCGTCCTCGTAGCAATTAAAGGTAATTCCCCCGCCAAACAAAAAACATTGAATTTTTCTACAACGAAAACATTTCAGGAATTGTATAAATTTCCCGGACCTTCACCACGACTTCAAGATACTTTAATTTGGAAAATTATTAGAAAGCATGGTGTGACTTTTGTTCAAAATTCACAAGAGAAATAATTTCAAATAATTCAAATTCAAAAAAATAATGGTGCATAATTGAAGTGCTTTTGTTGTTGGCCAAGCAATTTATTGTTGATTCAGAGAATTATTTTTGTCGTTATTGAAATTAGAAGAAAATTATTAAAATTATAAAAAGCAATGTTAGTGCAATGCGGCTAAGGCCTGAAATTTACAAAACAAAAAAGTGATATTTTGATTTGATTGCTGAAAACAAAAATCAATGTGCTTTTTTCGAAACAAAGACAAATCTCAGTAAGAGAATAAAGATTATTCATCAAATAACACACAGAATTACGACTGGCCAAGCTTATTTTCGTCTGTGATTATAAATTAATTTTAAGGGTCAAAGTGATTGTTAAATCGTTAAAAGAATTCGAAAATTTTCGTTCAATTTCAACGAGTTTCTTGTGTATTCGTGGTAATTTCTTAGATAATTGTTTAGGCATCAGTCCAAATTAAAAGACAAAAGATTTAGTATGCGCTAGTCATTTATTTTCCTCTTTGAAGAATAATTCAAAATTTATGGAGCCTAATGACGAAAATTGTGAATTATTCTGCTGAACAAGCTTTAGACTTCTACTAAAACTCTTCTATTTCTAGTCGGTATTTTCCAATTGATAGCACAACCGGGAAGAATAGGCAAACGAATAAAGACTTTTCTTGTAAAATTGTTAGAAAATCTTGGTGTGATAGTTGGTATCTCTGTTATTTGTAAAATCTCAAAATCGTTGCATACTAAATCGAAACCATCAGTTGATTTCCCAATTATTATCATTTATCGCAAAATATACCACACGATTTGGACAAAATAACACACAAACACACATCAATTTTCAATAATTGTAATTAGCACAATTTTTGTTAGTTATTATCGATTATTATCATTCATTCCTAGGTTGAATTTGTTTTATTTTTTCTGTTGATCTGTTCAATTACTATACATAAAAAAATTTGTTAGAATTGTTTCTTCTTGGTTTTCATTTATTTATTCATTCACAACATCCCATCCCTATGATTTACGGTCATTTCGTCCAAGAAATAAAGAAAATTGCCGATTAACTCAACTATAAATATAAATGACTATCTGTAAGCTTATAGACAATCGCCTGTTTTTCATTTCCATTATTTTTATTATCTATTCTAATTATTTATTTTTGCTAAATAATATTGCTACAAAAGCGAGACTGCACATTTGAATAATAATATATTTGTATAAAAAAAAAATTATTTATAATAATAAGAAAATCGTTGTTAAAAATTATGGCAAATTGCATTTGTATATAAATGAAAATTGACATTTATTATTTAATCCCAGATACATATTATCTATAATTATTATTATTATTATATAATATTCTACCTAGACATATCATGTAAATGTTTGTTAAATTGAATAAAAATAATTGTTCTCCAATCCAGATTATTTCCAGAAGAAAACTCTTGTAACACGACCGGTCATTATAACTATCCAGCTACCATAGATTTAAGCGCAAGGAAAATATAATTCTTATTAAATCGTCTGTCCAATCAGATCGATTATCGACTAGATTCGAGTGCGAAATAAAACATTCGACTTCGCTGATGACTTTATTATAATTTTAATTAATCGAAATCTAAATAATCAACATCACAGAACCAACAACTCCACAACAATCAACTTTGTTCCCAAAACAATTTTATATATTATATATTCTATTTCGGAATATTGTAAATCGATTTATATTTGTGATGAAAAATTCGTGATCTACTTAAATATAAAGAAAATATTTGCTCACTCAACTACAATTCTAAGACAATAAATAACAACAAAAAATCTATTTATACATTTTGTTTATGGAAATCCGGAGATCAACCGTAATTTTTCAAGTCATTCAATCGAGAACATGACGGTGTGCCCATTTTTTGGGCAGCTTGGAACATTTCCTTATCATTAAAACTTCTAGCTCGCCATAACATCGAATCCTCTATAAATTAAATTGAATTAAATTTCTAATCAATTCTAATTATAACTTAATACATACTATAATTCTTCTCTCGATAACAAGCATGTCGTAAATTGGACAAATATTCTTCTTCAACTGATATCTCTAATCGTCGAACAGATCCTTGATATTCACTATGGAAATTCTCTTTAACATAATAATCAATTTTCAAATTTTGCGTTGTTCTAGCCACAGGATATTTCCTAGTTGTATAACAAAAAAAACATCAATTAAATTCATTTGTTTTGTTAGTTTAGAGAATAATCTTACGATGATGGTTGGAGACTGTAAGGCGGATCAGACACGAAAAAACTTGACGCCATCGATAAAACAATTGCTAACAATATCGGCAGAAGTTGTATAAAAGCTGTATAGCTATTGTGTTGCTAAAAATAAAAGACAATCAATACTATTTTTTTTTCTGTAATTTGATTCAGTTACTTCTCGATGATTATGGTGAGTTTCATGGGAAGCTGTGGTTTGTCGCTGCCAACGGCCCCCACGTCTAACATAAACATTACTGCCGCTCATACCGCTTCCAAAGAACATATTGAATAATTCATCGGCAGCATCAGCATCGAATTCTCTACCATATGGGTTTGTGTATTGATTTCCTCTAGATGAAGCCAATTTTTCATCATCAAATCCACACAAATCGTAATGTTTACGCTTCTCAACATCTGTCAATACGGCTACAGCATTACCTACAATTTCCCAATTAAACACAAATTAGATTCACTTATTTCAATTTAAAAATCGGTCTATTTCCATACCGATAGCTTTGAAGGCTTCAGCAGCTCCTGGACACTTATTTTTATCGGGATGTATTTGTAAAGCCAATTTTTTATAAGCTTTCTTTAATTCCGAATCGGATGCGTCTTTATTAACGCCTAAAATTTGATAGAAATCTTTGCACTTATTGATTTTCTCTACCACTTCCAGTTGTTCTTTCGTATATTCAGGTGTCATTTTAACATCTTCAATTTTTGATGTTTTCCGTCGCCTAGGTTGTTCCATTTCTACAGGTTTCTCAGCAATAAATTTAACTTGCATCAATAAATCTACAAATAATCAATTCAAATTATCAAAAAAAAAGGACACGTCAGTCTATAAACTCAATTAGAATTTATTATTTAAATATACCTTTGGCTCTTTGAGTTGGATATAAACGTTCAGCTTTATACAGGAATTTTTCAGCTTTTTCACGATTTTTCTCTCTAATATAACGTTCAGCTATTTCAATACATTTTTCAGCTTCATCTTTATTACTATCCATTTCTTTTATCTATTTTGATTGGGATCACCTGAGTTCAATGAAGGCCAAATTAATAATCCAACAAAATTGTACTGACTTGACAACTTTATTTTAACGAGTTTGCGCAATTAATTTATATAATATAATGAGAAATTGATCAAAAATAACGAAATACGAACAAATAATTTTCGATTTTAATAAAACTTTCAACGAAATTAATCAATCGAATCGATTATTTAAATAAAATATATAAAGTTGTCCGTGTTAGCGAACAATTGAGAAATTTTGACACTGAAATTGGGGTCGACAATACCACCAACATAAATGAGACGTCAACTGTGCAAAACATGAAACTAAAACAAACAAAATAATTAATTATTATTATTATTGATGATTATTTGAATTATTTCATTATCGGCTATCAAGATTTCCCATATTGGAATATCGACTATCTTTTTATTTGCTATTTACTCGATGAACTACTGCAAGCTCTACCTAGGGATTTAATTTCTTATTTAGTAACTCTCAATAAAATCAATAAATTTATTTCATCCATTAGCGAGGTTGATTCAAATTAATTATTTATTTATTTGAAATCGAATCTAATTCTGAAGCTGATTTTATTTTTCTAATCTCAGTAACTTTCGATTGTACTTTCTTGTTGGTAACACTGATAAACAAAGAAGAAATGTCATTTAATTGTCAGCGAATGATGTCATCTTTGAGGAATTAAAAAATAAGTCATAGTTACTTGAAAAATTAGTGATAAATTAATTAAAATGTCTGGTTTGGATGAGGGTCGTTTGCGCCAATGGTTATCAAAAGTAAATTGATGTTTTTTCGATAATTCATTGATTTATAAAATTCCTTTGTTGTTGCAGTATCACAATCCGGAAATCGCTTTACGTGAGATTTTAGGTGTTATCAATCATTATCATGGTTTATCTCCATTACAGGATTGTTATAGTGAGTTTTTCAATCTAAATAACTTTAATTATTGATTATTCCGTTTTATTGATTCAGTATTTAATGATGGTACTCCAATGGAGTTGGTTAATTTAAATGGTACAATACCTGTAACATATAAAGGTAATCTTTATAATATTCCGATTTGTATATGGTTGATGGATACACATCCGAAAAATGCACCCATTTGCTATGTGAGACCCACGTCAGAAATGTCAATAAAACCATCAATTTATGTTGATCAAAATGGTAAAATCTACTTACCATATCTCCATGATTGGGCTCAAGTTAGTTCGAATTTTTGTATGATTATTCTCGAATTTGTAAAAATTTTGATTAATTTCAGAGTTCTTCAGATTTATTAGGTTTAATTCAAGTTATGATTGTAACATTCGGTGATCAACCACCAGTATTTGCTCGACCAAAAGAATCCGATATACCGTATCCGAAAAATTGTAAGATTCTCCCTAATTTATTTATAAAAGTATTAATTTCAATTATAACAATTTCAGCATTTTTGCCACAACCTGGAAGTAGTTACATGCCACCATATCCACCAACATCATATCCAGGACCGGCTACAGGTTTCGGTGGTTATCCACCATATCCACCTGTATCAGGAATGCCATTTCCATCATATCCTGGTGGTCCTTATCCAACACCATATCCACAACCATATGGTGGAAGTGCTGGTAGTGGTGGTAATTTTGGTACACCTAGTAATGTAATATCGGGCAATACTGGAACAATAAAAGAGGAACATATACGAGAATCTTTATTGACAGCTATTGAAGAGAAATTGATGAGACGTATGAAAGAGAAATTACAACAAAATCAAGCTGAATTAGAAACATTGAAACGTACACAAGATGAACTAAAACAAGGAAAAGCGAAATTAAATAGTATATTGAGTCGTCTAGAAAAAGAACAGAGTGATTTAGATAAAAATATAACTTTATTGAAAGACAAAGAACAGGAATTAGATAAAGCTATTGAGAGACTGAATAATGAAGAATCAATAGATGTAGATGATGCTGTTATCACAACAGCCCCTTTATATAAACAGTAATCATATAATTCATTTAAGTTATATTTTAAATTGTATTTTTTCAATTTTTAGATTATTGAATGCTTTCGCTGAAGAAGCCGCGTTAGAAGATGCAATTTATTATATGGGTGAAGCTTTGAGATGTGGTGTGATTGATTTAGATGTATTTTTGAAACAAGTTAGAAGTTTATCAAGAAAACAATTTATTTTACGTGCTATTATGCAAAAATGTCGTCAAAAAGCTGGCTTAACAATTTGAAATGGTGCTGTCACATTTAAATGATATTTTGCTCTATAATTGCTTGTTTTTATTTTTAAGGACTATTAATATAAATAAGTTGTCATTAAAGTTACTATTTTAGAGAAATATATTACACTATATACATATTTAGCATTTTATTTCAATATCGAAAAGTCTAAGCTTACTGCATATGTATATTGGATTGCATACGTTCAGACGTGCCTCATTTGTATAAGTTGAATATTGCGACTTTTCCGCTAAAGCTTCGTACATGGAAAAATTCTCGATGTTTTTGGTCAGATGATCTTTTTCTCTATCTATTCTAATCATTCCAATATTCATTAATTATAATAATAATTTGCCGCGCTTTTTGTGACTAACTTTAGTTTCTTCGTAGCGTCATCTATAGGACGCGTTCTTTGTACGGAAAATGAGTGACGCGTAATTCAAGAGCGAATTTTCGTTTTGATTTCTAGTGCTTTATTTTCACATTTCTAATTAATTCCCGATCGAATTCATAATTAAATAGTTCTATTAGATAGTGTATAATGGAAATTATCTATTGTGAAAATAAACAGTGAGTGGGATAATTTTTTCTACCAGACTTCATTCAACTATAAACAAGAAAAAGCCGGGTGAATACAATAATTAACTATTTTTTTTTAATGTAACTCATTAGTCTCGGCGTTTTCCCATAAAATCTATGACTATAAAAGATTGGAATAATTATTTTCTGTTTTTGTTATTTATGGTTAGATTTCGTTTCACGCTAGCATGTGTGCGAATGTAACCATGGCAACAAGTTTGTTGTCTATAATTGTAGTTCAATACCAACGTCTGAAAAAAAATTTTTTTGGAGAACTTGAGACTTATTAAGGGCTCAGCTATTCAGGCGGGACGTAAAGTTAGGGATGATAAGCGATTTCTTAAGATAACAGATGGGTCAGTGATCTATTTCATTTTTGATGCGAAAATAAAAATAAAACAAATTACACCTACGACTAAAAAAGCTTAGACAACCAGTTATACTTTATAATCGCGAATTATCTTCTATCGTGAGTATCTGATACATTTGTCTCCCTTCAGAATAGTTGATTTTCTTCGCGGAAAAAATTCAAATATAAAGTTGTGTACAAATAGTTCATTTTCTTTCATATCTAGGAAATTCTCTGTTTCCTCTAATTAGTAAATGTATGGAAGTTTAGTAACTTGTGGCCGGAAATCTGTTCATACATAATTTCTAAAAATGATGCAATAATAATTGATTTTTGTTCATTAATTTTCGATATTATTATTATTTGGTAGACCATTGTCTTTAACATCATATCATGGTTAGAAAGTCCTTATTAGATCTTTGTAGAAGAAAGATTTGCCATTTCATGAAACATACCTTGATCTTGAGAATATAATAAGATAGATTAAGGTGAAAGTGAATATTGAAGTCGTGGGAGTTGAATTATAAGGAAAAATAATGGTGTATTAGGTACAGTTTTGTACGTTTGATGATGAGCAAAATTGTTATGCAATTCGGTGAAAGTGAATTTTTCCAATAGAGAGTCATCTTTTTGTTATTTTTAATTACACGACTAACAGATGTTGGGAGTATTGTCCCAAAATAATAACAATAATAAAAATAGGATCGTATAGAATTTTATATTTTACAAGATATTAATAATACAAACAAACAAATAACAATAATATCATATAAGCTGGAAGGTAATAAAAAAAAACTCACTGGCGAACCTGTTATTTACAGCGTTTGTACTGATAGAGGAGGAAAAGTAGGTACAGAAATTATTTACAGAAAATGAAAAATACCTAACTAGAAATTCTCACAAATCTCAGTCCCAACCGTGATGATGATGATGAACTTTCACCCAAACTTTTTCCCAAATAGGCTTTGATATCTTCTTCCATGCAGGTATCTCAATTGTTTTCCATATAGGCACCCATATTTGTTTCCATTCATCTTTCCATATTTGTTTTTTCTCAGTTACCCATTTTTGAACTTTTTCAGTACGCCAAATTTGAACTTTTTCTTGTTTCCAAATCAATTCTTTTTTCGGTATCCATATTTGTTGTTTTTCTGTACGCCATATTTGTATTTTCTTTGGAATCCAAATTTGTTTCTTTTCAGTACGCCAAATTTGCTTTTTCTCTGTACGCCAAATTTGTTTTTTTTCTGTACGCCAAATTTGTTTCCATTCAGGTTTCCATTCTAATTTCTTTTGTGGTATCCAAATTTGTTTCTTTTCGGTACGCCAAATTTTTTTCCAAACAGGTTTCCAGATGAGTTTTTTCTTCCATATATCGTGTGCTGTATATTCATTACCATGATGATCTTTACCTAAGAAATGTTCACCATGTATACCTTCTTTTACCCATTCAGGTACCCAAATCTTTTTCCAATCAGGTACTTGAATTTCTTTCCATGCAGGTACTTGTATTTCTTTCCATATTGGTACCCAAATTTTCTTTGATGCTGGTACTTGGATTTCTTTCCAGTCCGGTACTTGAATTTCCTTCCAATCTGGTACTTGTATTTCTTTCCAGGCTGGAACTTGAATTTCTTTCCAATCGGGAACCTGGATTTCTTTCCAAGCTGGCACTTTGGTTTCTTTCCATATCGGTTTAGATACTACTTTCCAATCAGGGACTTGGATCTCTTTCCATATTGGTACTTGGATCTCTTTCCAAATTGGCACTTGAATCTTTTTCCAATCTGGTTTCCATATTAATTTCTTCTCGGTTTTCCAGATTTTCACCCATTCAGTTTTCCAAGTTAATTTTGTACTCCAATAGCCTTCCGGTTCGTGATGAGAACGTTTCGTCCTTGATAGTTGAGTAGGGCTACTACCAGAGGGCGATACAATTATACACCCGAGGACAACCTTAAATCAAAGGATAGAAATCAATTTTCAAATTTAAACTATAAAATTTATATTAGGGGTCCATCTAGTTTTGACTGGTAATTAATAAAGAACTTATCCACAAAACACTAATAAGAAAATTCACTAATCAATTGGATAAATAAATAAAATAACACTAACCAAAAGTGCCCAACACTTCATAGCTTAAATTTGTTGGTTTATCCCCAATATTCGGGGTGGAATAATAGCGGTAAACGCTGTTGATTTACTAAAATCAATTTGGAAATTTTCAGTTTTATATAGTGGGCAATCTTTTACAATACTTTCCCCCCAGAATAGTTGAAAAATCTATATACCTAAATGATATTGTAGTATGTATAAGAGGGGCTACTTTCATCAACGACCTGTCGACTAAATTGTTGGTTGGTGGGATCACTACAGACTTACTTTGGGCATAACTTCCTGTCGGTGAAGTTTGTTTTTTTTTTTTCATTTATACATTTATCAATTAACCATTAAACAAGTTTTACTTCCGATTTAATTTTTTTTTTGTTTTTTCTTTGTAACATTCCTCTAGTAGGCTAATTGTGTTATTCTGATAATTACTCACTTACATTACTACATACTTTGTTGCGTCTGGTGATTAGTAGAGCGCAACATTATAAAATACCTACAATTATCAAGTAATCGATTCAATAGTGAATTTTGCTGAATCATTCAAACAATAAAGAGATTTTAGAAAATATTATCTGCTAGACAAAATGAGAAAGGACGAGTACTTGAAAATATAAGTTTTACATAATCATGTGCTAGAATGATTGTAGAATTTTGAAAGGTTCTATTTTCATTCAATTTCTTCGAATATTTCGTTGAGTAGGCTGGAAAGCTATTTATCGAACAAAGTTCTTTGAGTATTCTTAAAAAATATCTCCATCTGCATCCTTCAATTTTTATAGGCTTATTATTAGAGGCTCATTTATTGAAGCAGTTTTAACATTGAAAGTTAGAATAGTTTCAGAATAGGTGGCGATTTTAATTGATTACAGTAGAGATGGAATATTGATAGAGCAACAACAATTTTCGAAAGTCCAACTTTACTCTCATTTAAGCAAATTTTGAGAATGGAATTAGCCAAACGATTCAAAATAAACGTGGAATAAAGATTAGGTTTTTGTCGTAGAATATTGAAATTTGACAAACAAAATTCAACCTGCTAAATTTATTTGTAATAGTCAATTATTATATAAGGTTTTTTTATGTATTGGAAAAAAAACTTTCGTTTCCATTATGAGATTAATTACTTTTCAGAAATCAATTTAGGAATGCACATTCATTATAGTAAAGTGAGGTGAAGTTCAAATTCTCTTCCGCTAATAACCAGTCCGGATATATAAACGAACTTAAATCATTACATAAACATAATAAACACTCTCTAATTTTAATCAAGAAATTATCTAGGAAAAAAAGTGATTTTTGAAATTTTCCAAATAATTTCACATTAACGATATTCAAAGAAAGTTATCGCAAATTATTATAAAACTGGGTAAAATGTTGACAAGAAGACAATTTTTTTTTTTTATAACAAGAAAAACTGCATTATTCATTCCGTGATTTACTCTATTGTTACTCTTTTTGTAATTTAATTACATTCATTTAACTCGACAATTGTACCAAAAATATTTCCGGTTTAATTGTGATTCGAAAAAAATTTTAAATTATTATTTTTTTATTTGTTATTTTAAGAACAAACATTCAATATTTGAGGAAATTATGGAAATGAAAGCGTATTAAAAAATATTAACCGACAATGGTACCCGCATAATTAGAGTCATATCACTTTTTCCTAGTAAATTTTCCATTAGAAATATATTAATTTGATGTCTTCAATAAGTTTCCTGTTTAATTTTCTGCTATATAATTTTTTTCGGGCAATTTCATTTAACGATCTGTATTATGACTTTTTAATTAATCACTAAGCCAATAATTAAGTACAATAATTTTGTTCATTTTTTACAAATTATTCACTAATCTATATATGGGTAAATATTTCAATTTCTCTATTACAAAATCGATCATCAAATTTATTTTAAATAGTCCACAATTGCCTTAATTGAATAAAACAAAACTTAAGGAAATTAATTTGACTTAATTGAGGGGAAAGTTAAAAGGATGAGATCAATACGGTGTGGATCTAGAGACCGGAAGACGATCTAACGAAGAAATGTTCATTGTATTCTTTCATTAACATATTGCAATGATATTTATTAGAAAATCGTGATGTTCGATTGTCTATTTTTGTTCGATAAGTTGCGGAAGATTCTACTTTTGAAAAAATTTCAAAAATGAAAATATCGTATTTTCTTAGGAAGACTCACCTAAAATATGTATATTCAAATATAATTTAATCAAATTTCATAATGAATTGATTATTTGGAACTCCCATAATTGTATTGAAATTATCTTTATTTATTATACATTGTTATTTTTGCAATTTGTCTATACTTTAAGCAATTGTTCATCATTCAATCATCTTTTTGATGATCGAAATTTACTTATTGGTTGATTATATAATAGATGTGGAAATTAGTCGAATCTTTAAAGTAAAAGTACAATTTTCAGATATTATTTGATTTATAATTCTTAACTATTTTACTCGGCGCTATTACGTTATCGGAATAATAATTTTTGATTAATTATTGAAACAAATGACTAGTAAATGGGAAAATTGAACGAAAACCAAGATATATGAATCTATATGTATTCTATGTTGTTTTCAGTGAAAGTACAGACAATTTACGGCTGTTGTAATAGAGAATGAAGTACATATAAATGTATAAATAAATTGTTATTCTCTTATATCAACAAAAAATCTCGAATTATTGTTTAGAAAATTGTAATAAGACATATTGCAGCCTGTAGTGTTACTTAGAATTAGTTTCTTATGTTAACGGATTTTAGCAGCTCGAGATCGAAATCAAGATCGATACTTGCATAGAATTTGTTTAAATTCGATGAGTGGTCGTGCTTTAATTCATCATTGTGATATAATTTTTTTATTTTGATTTGCTTATAAATCACAAGAAGAGAAAGCCTCAACAATATTACAGTGGTGCCCAAAATTTAAACGGCGTAATTCATGAACCGATCTCATCTTCGAAATTTCTATAATAGAATTACTATAATTAAAGATCAGGAAAACATTGAGATGATGTAATGATTTGAAGATCTAACAAGATTTTTTTTATGAAAAAAAAAATAAATGACTGAATCAAAACCAAAAAATCGCACTTGTTATTGTGTTTCTATAACCATATCCGTAGCGATTTCTCTGCTATTTTCTTTCAAACATTTTTTTTCTTGAACAAAAATTTTTGTCTCTACAATTTAAAACTAATTATATTATGTGTATAACATGCGAGTGTCAAAATTTCACCGAGTTTCCAAAATCAATATAATCTTTGTTGTTTGAACAATAAAGAAAATTTTATAGTGTTTTTATTGTAACATTGAAGTGAAAGGATAAAAACAATTCAAAAAACATCTAACTTTTACAAATATAATAAATACACATACGTGTATAACTTAGTCGGATTCCATTAATTTCCTGTCTGATTGATTCGAATTTTGATGTTTTCATATTTTCTCTCCAGACCTAATAATTATAAAATTTCGACTATAGTCAACCACACCTCAATTTAATGGCTGGTACAATTGGCCAATTATTCCAAGCAATTGTAATTATGTATGAATTAATATACCGAGTGTCCGTTCTACGATAACTATTTTGAATATTTTCATTGTTTTTAGAGGCGAGAATTGATAAATCAAATGTGTTATCTTAGAGTGGACTACTGGTATTTTATATTTGGAAGCAAAATTCAGCCTCTAGGTGCGGAACAATTTCCGATAATAGAAAGTTACAATAAGATAATTGACCGTTATCAAAAATTTATGTATATAGATGACCGTGTTGAATATTAATTGATTTTCTTTATTATACAATATTTGTTAATTTGAATAGAAATTCTCATTTGATTGAATATGTTTGATTTAATTGATTGGATTAATTTCAATGGATTCCTAATATATTTCATACCAATTGGATTACATATTAAGGGACCTAATAGAAGTACTTTCACTTTTTCTTAGAACTCGAATTTTCATCATTAAAATTGACGTGAAAAGATTTATTAATATTTATCGTTCGTTTCTTATAAAAACTAATTTAACAGAAAGTTAACAACTACTAAATGAGTGTGAGAAATACTATTTAGATGAAGATGAGGATTTGTTGTTGTATATTCAAGTCTACTTAACTACTGTAATTGAATGTTCCAGTTAATTTGTTTGGTAACCGACAGCTACCTTGATCATATCCTTGAGTGAAAGTGAAACGATTTAATTGCGTTATTTGCATAATTTAATTATTCGTTAATAATTCACGATAACAAACAATAGTTTTTATAGTATTTTGAGCCTTGAACTTTAATAAATTTACAAGCGAACTTGGGGGAGATCGCGCAATCAAAATTCCCCAAAACTAATCCTTGAGGATAGACAAAATTTGAATATGTGATTTCAAAATTGAAAAAAATACACGTGATTGTTAAGTGGATCAAATTGTTTTAATATAGAAAAAAAAGAAAGTGTGCACTATCGGTTACTACAATAATTAAAAGTTATAATACAATGAATTGTGGAGAATTGAATTATAGACGATCTTATTCAAGATCGTATAGTTTGTTATACTTGTATTCAAATTTATTCCAATGCTTGGAAATTATTGAAGTGTGAATAATTACAGGTCCACATTCAAATAGATAATTATAACAAGATTTATCAGTTTTAATAGAAAACAATTAAAATTCTTAGCCTAATTGATAATATTATTCTAGAGTTAGAGGAAAAGGAAATTCGGAAAATTGTTAATTTGGACCTTAACGGAAACTTTCTCCAATGCAATGTATTTTCCACAGATCTTGTTATTATTTATCTAATAATTAAATTAGACTAGTTTCTCCAATCAAGATTATAATCGAAATTATTATTTTTGATATTCAACAAAAAAAAAAAACAAAACTAAAATTGGAATCGTGATTATTAATTATGATTATCATCAATTAAAAAAAGTCTCAATTTCCGTAATTTTGAGTCAATCTGAAATTTTTTTATCTCATCAAAAAAATATAATTGATCTTGATTTTTCTATGATGATATGAGTTATAAACGTAGTTTCTCTTATAATTTGAATAAGTTGTAGTGATCAATTTGGGTCAAAGCTTCTTCTACAATTTCGATTTTTTTTTCTCGTAGGAATCTGGACGAAAATAATTTGAAATTTATTGAATTTCTCCATCTAATGTCTGGGTTTTTTTCCGATGGGATTCTCACCAGTGAAGGTCGTCTGATTGCAATATATTTCTCCCAATCCGCACACCTACAAGAATTATATCAATAATTTATATTTAATGATAGTACAAAAAATCTAAATACTTTCTAGTATTATTGTTGTATAATCGAGTACTTGACGATTATCATTTTATGGAAAATTTATTTAATCTCTCTTACTTTCTTTGAAATTGAAAATCTTGCTTCAATAATGAATTATTGAGAATTGATCAGTTTATTGTATTAATTAGAGATATTCTTACACTTTTTTTAGAGGGGAAATCAAATGTTTGTTTATAACAATAAGAATTTTATGATCATAAAAATCTTGAGTGAAAGTCATTTTGATCGTTGACCACCCACTTGATTCCAACTTATTGTCCATAAGCATCAAAGAAAAATAAAGAAAAAAAATTTAATGCAAATATTATAAAAAAAAAAACATGATGTTTACAAATTATAGAAAATATAAAAATTTCCATAAAACATCAATAAAGTGGAATTTAACTGCTGATAATTGTAAATCTATAAAATATGATATAATTGTTCTATTGTAGTTGAGAAATATTTTGACTACGTAATTTAGGCCATTGATGACACGAATACAGAACCATTTAATTATGAGTATAAAAAAAAAATACCTACATATAGACATATTGAAAGAAAATTAACTATTTCCTTATGATATTTTGCAAGAATCGATTTGTCAATTATTTCGAATAATGTAACACTTTTGAAGCCGTGCCCTGGCCATCAATGTCCTGTAATTATACATCGCTTTCATCTTTTTAAATGTACACCGAATTATTTTTTCTTTCAAGTCGTTTTTCCAACGCCTCTCCATTAAATTTATCATGTAAAAAGTAGTAATTTTCCGATTTTATATAATAAAATCGACCGATAGTTATAAATTTGTATTTTTTTATGGGCAATTAATCGAAATTATTAGGCAATTACAATATTAGTCTGAATTTTTTTCCAATTTCCTTATTTATATTTGTTGATACTAATTAATTTCGATTAGAAGGGTATGAAATTTTTAATTAGAAAAATATTTCAATTGTAATATAATAGTAGTAATTTATCTTAAAAGACACCGTTTGGGAAACACTGCTTTGAATAATAAGCATTGTGTAAATTTAATTTATAATTACTTTCTTTGTCGATTAATTGTGTGACTCACACACAATTATCCGTTAATTCAACATTTTTATATTGTTTTTCATGAGATCGAGAACAGGTCCGGCCTAATAGAGTTTATAAATAAAAAAGTACCCTACTTAATTTTAGTCTTTTGAATTGACTTATTTGTAAAAATATGGGAGAAAAAATCGAGATGTTTTTGGAAAACATGCTAATCAACTAATAATATAAAAATCTCTATTTCAAATAATTCATTTATCAGAAAACAATAAAACAAATTGATTTCATATTCAAATTATGTCTGTCGCCTAATAATATTTTTCAAAAGTCAATTTCTCTCATAATTAATATCTTCATCTCAAAGGTCGAAAATTGATTGTAAATGAGTAATTCGAACAATAATTATATGAAAATCTTACGTCATTTGTTGTTGAAATTAAAATCTAACTTAAATTATCCCACTGAGGTTTAATAGTCGAAAAAAAAAGAAAGGATTCACCTGAAGAAATGTTCAAATATTTCCGTAATTTAGTTACATGAAAACTATTTTGAGTAGAGAGAGCTCATAATTCACTTTTTTTTTTTTTGAATAAAAAACAATTTCAACAATTTATTTGTTTCTTTCAATGAATGATGGAAAGTTGTGGAACAATTTGCCAAAATTATAATC
>JAZBGZ010000029.1:59648-77991 GCA_037414795.1 Stenodera caucasica
AAAGTAATTACACCTTTAAGCAATTTGACCAAATATCAGCTCTATCTCTGTTTAATTAATTAATCAATGAAAGTTGATAGGTTTTTTTTTTGTTTTTGTTTCAATTGAGATCAAGTCTAGTCTTACAAGATTTGGTTCAAATTTGACCGTCTTCATGGTCTTGTTGTCCGTGATCTTTACATTTATAAATAAAGGCCAGGGTTTCTCTTAAACTTAAATTCTAACAATTTTTACTTAAATTTGTAATCATTAAATAGTGACTTATTAGAATTTAAAGCGTGGTTTTTCACACGTAATTCAGAAGAACTGTTCAAATGTCATTATTTATCTTTGTTTTACCGGATGATTTTTATTACTCGACGTTAAATAAACACTGATATTGATGGTTATGGTAATTTAGTTTTTCGTTAAAATTTGCCCAACTTGCCTGTCTGTGTTTATATTGTATTTGATCCATCAACAAGTGAAGTGAAAGGAATTTCTCTTTGTAGTGGTCATAATTTGATTGCGCTTTATTTCATAAGAGGTGAAAGGTGATGATGAACGGGGTAAAATTCGACAATATAGTCAATGTTATAAATTATTTATTATTATTTTTCAAAGAACTCCATTTCTTGGAAATGAAAGAAATAGAGTTGATGATTTTATCAATATTATGACAACAAACAAATTTATTGAAATAATACGGAGAAATCCTACCTTAAGTTATTCTCTATTATGGTTGTAATTTATACAATAAAAAATTTGAGATAGAAAAAAAAGTAATTAACATTGGAGAAGCCTAAACAGTGATGAAATTTCACAAATATTATACAATATTTATTATAGAAGGATGTCAATATATCGAATTAATGAGAATTGGTGTCAAATATTTGAATTTTGGTATTTATGAACTGGTTCTATTGATATTTCTTGTAACTGTCAAATATTAAAAATTTTTAGATGTCTATCCATAAATCACACAATAATAATCAATTATTATTAATAATGAAAGTACTCACGATTCTAAGAGAAATTGTTATTTGTTTCACCAGAGGGTCTTTATTGAAATGTCATTTCTATTTGCTAGAGATCATCGAGATATTGTCACGAATTAAATGATATAATCGAAATTTAATGATTGGATGAGCTTTAGAAGAAATCAACTTTTCAATTCTTCGTTCAATGAAAGGTAAAAAATCAGTAACATACTTATAGTTTAGGCAGCTTGAGTCAACGAGCTGTATAATGTGTTGTCTACCATATGTCAAAATTTGAAATTGTATATTCAGATCGAATCGTGTTCCTATCGGAATTCTCGACGAATCGTACGATCACTTAGGCAGCGATTCGCGACTTGACTCGAATTCAGTACTAAATTATACAGACTGTCATCACAAACTGTAAATTTTCCAAAATTGTTTTCTCATAATATATCTTATCACCTTTGACAATGAATGAATTAGTAATTTTTTTCTCATCTATTCAGTAGAGTGAATTTGTGAGATCCAAAGTGTGAAAGATAGAGAGTGGGTTATTGGAACTAACACATTCTCCCAATTTAACAAGCTACATTTTCTATATCTCGGTTCATCTCATTCAAAAGAGAAAGATGGATGACTAATTATGATTATTCGAAAAACATTCTCTATAATTTATCTCAATTCATGAGAATATGCTGTATTTAAAAGGTCTTCGGAGTATTTGTTCAATTTTTTTACAATCTGTTAAAGATTTTTTTTGCAATTTAAAACAAAGATTAATATTGCAAAAATGGTGGATGCGCCGGGCAACTGAACGAATTTATTCTTGTTTTCATACATTCACGATATCATGATATTCAAACATAATTTTCGTATTTTTATGATTAATAGGGTTGATTATGATCGGGGGTTGAGGAAAAAATTGAC
The DNA here is from genome assembly GCA_037414795.1 of Stenodera caucasica. NCBI lineage: Eukaryota > Metazoa > Arthropoda > Insecta > Coleoptera > Meloidae > Stenodera > Stenodera caucasica. The sequence goes on from JAZBGZ010000029.1 coordinate 61,538, forward strand.
GTGAAAAGTGAAAAGGCTGAGGATTTGGAAAGATTCTCACTAAAGAGGAAACATTTTTTCAATTTTATTGTGAATCGATGAAAATAATTTTAATTATCATAGAATTCTAAACCTCCATCGATTGAATTTTATTATTATTATTATCAAATTTAGTAATAAACTTATAAATCTTGCATCCGAGATAAAAAATTGATTGTTCAACTATAAAAAAGTCGCTTTGGATCCAGTTTTATATTATAATACGATCTAGATACCGATCTCAAGCTTGTTTATTTTCTAATTTGTTTCTGAAATTAGAGGATTAACGAAAATATAAATTGATCCAGCTTTTTTATTATCATTATTTTTTTTGGAAAACTCCAATAGTCGCTAATAATAACAATATTGATTATATCAACTTTCAATGAAAAATAAAGTTAGTATATAAAAAATTCTATTTATTTAACACTAAATTGTACAAAATTTCAATAAAAAATAAGCATTTGATCAACAAAAATATCTGCAAAATAAAAATTTGATTTTAAATTTAAGATAATCGAGCATAATATAAATCATATTTACCTATTTAATAGAACGATTATTAAACCCCAAAATTACCACCACCAACCACCATGGTGAACTGGTTCGTGTACATAAATTTTCTTAACAATAGGCACAGGTACATGGACTTTTTTCACATGATGATGATGAACAGTATGTACTTCATAAGGTACATGAAGAACTACGTGCTTATGACCATAAGAACCCGCAGTTACAGTTGCCATGATTACCGACAATAAAACAATCTAGGAATAAATTGGATCAATTAATTTCATAAAATCACTAAATATTGACAAAATTTACAATTAATTTGAAGATGAACATTTTTCAATTTTTTTTTTTTTTTTGTTTGTTTCGAATTGTCTCAACACCAACACATATAATTCACTGATATGAAACTTTTTTCGATGCTATATTTATATGTAGTCTGAAATAAAATTTAATCAGTCACCCCTCTACTTGTCGTATTTTGTAAAACCCTTCCGTATTATCAACAGGCGATTATATAAAACGAAAATCGTATAGGTATATCTGGGTATGCTTTTGTTTGTGGAGAGAGTCCAAATGTAGCAATATTATGCATAATGTCCTATACGCAATAAGAATTTTTTCGCAATAAAACTATATTCTAGTCAGAAAGAGTTAAATTCCAATTATAAATGTAAATTAGGATTATGGATGAGATAACAATTTCATAACAATTCGTTTAATTTCAATAGGATTATTTTTCAGATTTGAAAGCAGAAACGATCGATTTTGAAAAGGTCGGGCGAAATTTAGATTTTTGAAAACGATATATTAATATTACGTAAATTATGTATCATTTTTTTTTTTGTTTTTTGAATAAACCAGTCATTCTTCATATAATTCGTCGGTTCCGTATTGTTCCAAAAATGAATACTTTCAATTGTCAACGAATTATAATTCAGTTGTCAACATATCCAAAAAACGTTTTGACATGTGAATAGTTAATTAAGGAAATAAATTTCATATGCGAAATCAAATTGTTAAATGCACGATTTTATTGTTGTTACGAATTATAAGAAAATTCGGCGTGTTTTTATTATTGACGAAAAGGTGTGTTTGAATGTCTACCTGACTAAAATATCGTGCCGTATTATAAACGAATTAGAAACATTTCACTTAATAATAATCTAATCATGCAATGCTAACAAATTGTAAATTAATTAAAATAAGGAATTACGCTTTAGAAACGATTTGTTTGCTTGTTATGGATCTATTTGATCGATTTGAAATTGTGTAATATTTTTGGACAATTATGAAAAAATTTAGGTGACACTATTTTCAATCCGTCCCTGACCGAATATTTAGTCTATATTCGGAAAATTATTTATAATTTTCCTTTGAAATTTTGCAATTTTCGATAATAATATTGTGAAATTCGAAAATATTATAATTCTCAAATTGTCTCCAATTTTATTATTATAAAAATTTAAAGAACAATAACATCCACCTAACTGATGGTAAATAATGCATAAGTGAAAGTTAAATATTATATAGATCCATATAATCTGTTGTTGGTGCATTTCCTGTTTTGTAGAACTTTCTTCGTGGTCATCAGTTTTGGAGATAAATTGACCTTATTTGCTTTTTCCGGACGAAAATTGGCAAAAAATCAATAGCCTTACAATAGTTTTCAATTATTTTAGGAAAAATATAAATATTTTTCTTCATATTCATTGCTATTGCAGATTTTTTGATCAATTCAATGAATTATGAGGTAATTAAAGGAATAGACGATTCAGAGATTTTCTATTTTCCAGCTTATGTAATGAAAAGATGTGGAAAAATTGACCAGTTTGATGATTTATTTTGGCATTTTAAATAAAATAAGACTATAATTAATCTTGATGAAGAAATAAAAATTGACCCATTACATCATCAATAAATTATTGTAAATGAGTGTTTTTCCACCCCCAATATAGAAAATTCACTTTTCCTTATTTTGTAATTTTCAATTTCATTTATTTTCATGACACAAAAATGTTCACTCAGTCACGATGATAAATCATCGTGATTTCAAGAGTCCCAAAAATTCAATTAACCCAAATCAAAGGAAATAAAAAAACTACTTTTAACTACGATTTTTATTAACAATAATCTACAAAATCTATTTGAACATTTCAATAATTAACACCTAAATTGACTAATTTAACAATAATTATCCATCGAAGAAGAACAATTTTTCGACTTAAATGGTATTCAACTATTAGTTCTAATGCGATATCTCGATTCGAATTTACCTCTTCCGTTACGTACCGGTGCCGGATGTTTTTTATAAACATCACGGCTAGAACTATAATCATGATCATCAAAATTATGTATTGATGATGATTGATGATTCTCATAAACTTCATAACCATTATGATGTTGATTATCTAGATCATGTGTTGTTGGTAATGGTTTTCTATAATGAACATTACGACTAGGACTAAATTCATGATCATCTAAATCAAAATTATCATTGTTTAATCCAGTATCTGGTGAACCAATTTCGTGATTATTCTCATGATCATGATAATGATGATGATGTTCTGGTACTTTAACAATTTTATCTTTTTCTTTCTCATAGACATAATGATGGTGTAATGGTACTTTAATGATTTTATCTTTTTCTTTCTCATAGAAATAGTGATGATGTTGTGGTACTTTGATGATTTTTGTACGATAAACTGTTTTCACTTTGGTAGGTACATGAATTCGATATCGAACACTTAAAAAAAAAAGTTGATTGAATATTTATAATTGGAAAAAATATAAGTTAACTTACAGATTATTGTCAGGATTTGGTGACGATTTAGTCGAAACTATTAAAGTTAATACCAAAAATATAACCTAAAACAAAATTCACCTGATTAATCGACTAATTAATTGAATAATAATTAAGTTATTACTTCGAATAGATCCATCTTGTGATTAGTAATTATCGAAGCAGGAAATTGAAGACTGACTATCTGTTTATATTTAGACTAAACTTATCTCAAGTTCAACTTTCATTATATAGTTTTGGCTTAAAATCTCATTTATAGTGGGGTTAATTATTCGAATGTCGAAGAATCAAAATGCATTGCCTAGATTATAATTATCTTGCTCAGACATAGAAGAAAGTCAATGTTAAAAATGATTATCAGTACATTATCTTGATATTATAGGTCATTAACAGATGATTATAGTAGAAATAATAACAACAGTCATTAAAAAAAAAAAAAAAACGTGAAACAATTAGGGAAATTTTCACTATCATTATTAAATTGAGAAAAAAGGCAATTTGGCATACCACAATTAAACCTAAAATCGTGATTTTTTTTCGAGAAAAATTCCTGATTTTTTTACAGATAATCGTGTTTCAACTTTCATTTTCAAAAATTCAATCAACAGCGTCAGCTGGCAATTGGAAACATAATAATAATAATAATAATAACGAGAAATCATGTTACAATTTTTTCTGATTATTTTCCAACCATTGAAAATTCTATTTTCTTTCTGTTTTGTTTTTTAATAAAAGACTTTCATTTAAATGATAGAAATTCAGTTCGATATAAAACAATAGCTTTGCAATCATTGACATTTTGCCAATTTTCATTTGCGATTAATTTCCAATTTTCACTAAAGAAGATTGACAACATTTGTGGAAAAGAGTTCATGGGGAAAATTTTTGGTCGTGAAATTTGAATAATCGAGAATTTGGCAGAAATTATTGAAAGTTTGTCTAAAAAAGTCTAGAGAATTTGAATGAAAAACCTATAAAAAATTTCAAGGTTGGTCAGAATGCGGTAAATTTAGTGAGAATATTCAAAATATTTTTCGTTAATTTTGTCACTTTCATTTTGTTTTCGATGTTAAAAATGTATTTAATTAAAATTTTTTCGTAATTTCTACTTTCAGAAAAATATTTGATTGATTATCAACAATTTTTCACATTTCTACCCCATATTATTTGATGACTTACTTTAGAAAATTAAATAATTATCATTAATCATTAGCGTTGTGTCATTTGATTGTCATTATTATCCAGTTAGTTTGACACTCTCGAATAGAAACAATGAATTTCATTGAATATTTTCGAATTTCTCGAAAACCAATCAGTAATTGTTTGATTTGTCTCTCCCGTACAATTATTCTAGATATTTTTCTCTCTCCAATAATTGGTTATTGTAAACATTCGAAAATTTGCAAATCCAAAAATCAGTCGTTCAAAATATCAAATGTTGCATTAATTTGCATAGCTTCATTATCATTATTTTTAATAATTTCAATAATTTGTTATTTATCAGTATTGCCGTTTATTTGTAATCAAGATAAATTATTATGTGTTGTAATTGGTGGTGATGGTTTATTTGTTCTAATTGCTACGACTCTGATCTTATCACCATTATTGAAAATTCAGGAATCTCTTCAAGAATCTAATAATTGGGTGAAATTAGTGATTGATCGTAAATCATTTTATTTGGATGATATTATTGATGCTGAACGTACAAAAAAATTTTTAATCCATAAAAAAATTATTTTCATATCTCTAATTTTTATGATTTCAACTGTTATTTATTCATTCGCTAATGATAATTATGATAATTTCGATTATTATTTAATACGAAAAATTTCAATGGGTATCGCTTATTTTATAGAAGGTTTTATGGCATTCAAATATACAGAAAAAAGCCGAATTGTTGGTGAATTTTTACAAGCTTTACATCGAGCTCTAAAACAACGAAAATCTGATAATTTTGATCGAATCTTACGTTATTATAACGAATTATTTCGAATTATTCACAAAAATTTGTATATTCATAGTAAATTAGTGTTTTTTTGGTTTATGACTTTTTTGTTATCGTCAATAACTTTATTTATAACTTATATTTATATTTGGATCAAGTTGGAGATGAGTCCTTTGGATTCTAATAGGATTCCGAAATTTCTTATCGTTTTCAAAATTTATTGTTATACTTTCACACTTGCATACTTGATATGGATACCGGAAGTGGTTATTAATAAGAGGGTGAGTTTTCCCAGCTTAAATGCCGCACTAGGATCGATCCTCGGATTAATTCCAAATTCCGTTTGTTTGGACCGCTTGATCTGAGTAAATGTAATCAAATAAATGAAGTTCGGGATTGATTCTTGGATCGATTCTATATTTTATAATTTTTAAACGTTTACTATTAATTTTTATTGGACAAATATTTATTCAAAGAACAATAATCATTTATCGAAAATATGGTAGTCATTCGATAGAGTGCAATTTATTGAGAATGGTTGTTCAAAATTGTTTTGTATGTTTATATAATGTGAAATTTCTCTATTTCATTTCTTTTTTTCTATTTGTCGGCTATTGTGAACATTCGAAATTTTGGCATTCGCACAAGGCAAAATTCAAAATCTCTTATTATGGTGTTATCCTCAATATTCTCACAATAATATTACTAATTTTTTCTTCACAATCTTATATTAAATTATTGAGTAATATTTGTGAAGATGATAAACAAATGTGTTTGATATTTTGTGCAGATTTTATATTTTCTGTTGAACGAATAATTATGTTATCGGCTGAATTAATCAAATTAAAACAAAAACTAACAGAGAAGAATGATTGGATTGAATTCATTGAGAATGTTAAAATGATCAGTCCGATAAGTAATCGAGATTCTAAAAGATTATTAAATTATATGAAATTCTCTCTAAATGGAGGCGTTATTTTGATGATTATTGCTATTATTTTTCTACTAAAATATCCTTATGATTTTAATGAAGGGAATTATTTGAGAATTACTGCAATAATTTTGAGTGGTTTCACACAGTTGTTTATAGTAGTGGAGAATGTACAACAGACGTTGATCATTTTCACAATTTTAAAGTCGTTTAAAAGGAATTTAGAGAGATGTTTAAATTATAGCCGTAATAAATTGGAAAGATTGAAAATTTTAAATAGTACTCTAATGGATATTTCGAAAAATATTAAATCATTTAATAAAACTTATATACCACAGGGCTATATATTATTGATTTCTGTAGTTTGTGTTATAATTATTGAATTTTATGCTTTATTCGGAGCGAATCATAATTCGTCTATTAATCCAATGGCATCCCATTTGAGAACTACAGCTTTAATTATTGGTCTTAATAAGGTTTTGTGGGATATTGAAACGCTTATTATAATGGTGAGTGAATATTGAATTTTTTTTCAATAGGCTTAATCATAATGGTGAAATTCATATTGTCATGATATCCTCAACTATAATACAGAATTGCTCGTCGAGTTTTCCTTTGTAAGTTTTCTAGGAAGAAAAACCTGTTCTCTCTCATGGAAAGAGTAATCTTCTATGAATTATTTATATTCTTATCGGGAAAATATCAAAATTTTGTTAAATACGGTAACGATTCTCTATTATGCAAGCAATGAAAATAATAAAATTTTCCGATAATTATTCTTGGCATGATCGAAACATTAATTTCATTTGTTTCTCGATTATAAAGTTTTCCATTTACTATAGTTGTAAGTCTAACTATAAAGTTTTCCGATGATTACTCATAATTTTATTTGATGTCAATAATCGAAATTTCCATTCGTTTGAAAAATCATCAATTCTAACATAGCAGTTAGTTTTTTTCTCTATTTGGGCGCCCAAAATTCATGGTATTTTTGTATTTATATCGTTTAAAATTATTGGCTACTCAAACTAATTCCAAACTCCGTAAATAAAACCATCAAAAGAATTGAATAATTTTTTGCAAATATCGAAATTTTTATGTGAAAAAAGCAAATGACTCATTTCTAAAAGAAGGATAGAGCTAGATTTTTTATTTCTCAATCAATAAGACTAAAAAAAGTTCGTGAATCAATTCTGTAATTTTAATCTGTAACTATTATAACTTTATGGGTTTAATATTTACTCTAAAAGCAATAACCATTTGTCGAAAATCGGTAATTATTCGATAGAATGCAGTTTATTCAAAATGATCGTTCAAAATTGTATTACATGTTTGTATAATACGAAATTTCTTTATTTAATTAATTTTTTCTTATTTGTCGGCTATTGTGAACATTCGAAATTTTGGTATTCATCTAAGCCACAATTCAAAGTTTCTTATTATGGATTCGTTCTCAATATTTTAACATTTATAATTCTCATCTATTCGTCAATATCTTATATTGAATTATTGAATAATGTTTGTCCAAATGATAAACAACTTTGTTTGGTATTCAGTGCAGATTTTATATTTACTAGTGAAAGAATAATCACTGTATTATGTCTGTTGATTAAAATCAAACGAAAACTAATAGAGATAAATGGTTGGATTGAATTTTTTGACAATGCTAAATTGTTTAGTCTCATCAGTGATCAAGATTATAAGAAATTATTGATTTATTTGAAATTCTCTCTAAATGGAGGTCTCATTCTGCTGATTATTGCAATTTTTTTTCTACTGAAATATCCTTATGATTCCTATGAAGGCAACTATTTGAGGCTTATTGCAATAATTTTGACCGCTTTCTCACATTTATTCATAAGTGTGGATTATGTGCAAAAAGTGTCTATAATTTTAGCAATTTTAAGGTCATTCAGAGCAAATTTAAAAATATGTTTGAATGATAATCGAAATAAATTGGAGAAATTGATAAATTTAAATAGGATTTTTTTGGGCCTAGCTAAGAATGTCAGATTCTTCAATCGAACTTATGTACCAGAGGTTTATACATTAAACATTTCTGTTATTATGGTTATAATTATTGAGTTTTATGCTTTATTCGGAACGAGCTATAAATCATCTGAGAATTTGATCATATTCCATTTTAGAACTATATCTTTCATTATTGTTACTAACATGATTTTATGGTATTATGAACTACTCATCGAAAAGGTATGATGTAATTTAATATTTTATATACTTAATCAGTTGTTTTATCGATAATCCCTTTTTACTATGAATTATTGTAACATTGTGTTAAAGATTATCTGATTCTGTGAATTTCAAAAATTGGAAAAATAGGATCTCATTTATTGTTGTTTTGTTTATTTTAGATAAAAGATTGTTGTTAGGTCTTTTGGGAAAAGTCATTCTCAAATGGATAATTCTGAAAAATATTTCATTATTATTTTATAAAAATTTATTGTTTTCGCCATGATTTCAACATTTATTTCAATTGATGTTTCATTTACCAGAAAAACTATTATCAATCGATATACAAAAATTACAGTAAAGCAATTGTTGACCAAAGAAAATTTCTTTGGTCCAGTAAAATTTCAGTTAGGTTATCAAAATAGTTTAAGGGTTAATTTTGGAGTACGAGAAAAAACTAACTCAATTGTAGTTACTTATACTCAAATTAGGGGAAATCAGTTTTCACAAAAAAACACCTACTGTTGATTCAATTTTTCCTCCTATTTACTCTGTAAATAGATCAAAATCAAAATTACTTGTGTTAATGATCAAAAATAGTGTGAGCTATCCAATATATTCACTATAGCAATGTTTAAGTGCACACATAAAAATTGTATTGTATGTTTGTATAAATTTTACACAAATTTAAATTACACACCCGGTATATTATGTATGAACTATCAATGTTCGGATATATTGAAAATACCAATTGAGACAAAATTCGAATTTTCCAAAAATAAATTCACTTTCTGCATATTTAGTTGTTTAATCAATTTATTATTACTGGTATATTTGTTCTATTGTACAACAATTGATGAGTTGTATTTTAAATCGAAATTTGGCTATTTAGATTTCGGTATATTTTGTATGATTTGTATAATTTGTCAAATTATCTCATTAACTGATTCGAAACGGTTATTTATTTATCTTCAATCATTTCAAGAATTAGCAACAAATTGTTATTTATATAATTTCGAAACATTATTAGAGGATTCTGATATAAATTATTTGGAAATTGTTTTAATTTTTTATTTTTTAAGTGCTTATTTAGTTACAATAAGTATTTGCATATATTATTCAACTGCTGAAATTAAAACAGAAAATCTAATACTAACAATTATGGTTGTAGTTGCCATAATTTCTTTGTGTATGTTCCTATTCAATACTTTCATATTATTATTTATCAAATTAGAAATTTTGTCTCGTTTCTTCAAGAAATGTTTCGATAAAATTAAATTTACATTGAATCAAAGAGATTCACGTGTCGCTTTTTTCGATAGATCGGAACTTATTTTTCGTGATGATTGTTTAATTAATTTGAAAAATTGCCAAAAATTTTACAGTAGCCTGATTTTATTGATTGTTAGACAAAATAGAAGTCATATTATAACAATATTAATTTTCTATGCTATTGTATCAAGTGTTTATAATTCACATTTTGTTATAACGTCGTCATTTTCTATTCAATCATTCGCTGGTATTTGCTATATATTTATTCGATTTTATTTCTCTACGTTTTTTGTGTTGAGAGCTGAAAATCTACGGATTCAGGTGAGTTATTGTCTTGTTTTTCAAATTATGAAAATTGTCAATTCTCCATAATTTGTTCTTTATCATTCTTGGAAAACTTCCAGTATCGATCTTTCTGTTTGTCAAATTTTGTAAACAAGAATTTCTGTATTCTCGTCCAGAGTCAGGACCGACTCTTTACTATTTTCTTGTCAAAATTCGAAATTTTCGATTATTTAAACTAATCCTGATAAAAAAAAAACAATCATGATAAGGCTCAAACCATTATAGTATTTACAGACATGGAATTCATCGAATTACTTTTATGGCCATTATTTCTGCTTTTTTCCAACTATATTTCCATCGATTTATAATAAAATATAATCTAGTTGCGTTTTATGACTGATCAAAAATGTTGAAGCTCAAAAGTTTTTGTGTAGTTTGTATTTTTTGCCCTATTCTACTTTTGAGTCGAATTTTTTTCAATGATACGATCTTTTTTTGTCCGCACATCAATTTATTGATAACGATTTGTAATAAAATCGCAAAGATATTATCACCTCTTATTTTGTCTCTATTCATCTTAACAATCATAAATAATATTGAATTGATCAAATTTGGATATAATACATTCTGTTTTTTCGAGATAATTTTATTTGTATCGGGATTATTAGTGATTTTGGCACAATATTTTCGTGAAAGTTATAAACTTGATTGTTGGAATTATTCGAAATCTATACAACAAAAATTGTGTCTAATTTCTGTATTTTTCATGATTATTATTATAATTCTTCCGGCTATAACTTTATATAAAAATTTTCATTTGCGGATTATCGTTTATAATTTTTGTTTTTTACAACATATCGCTTTACTAATTGAATCATCACTAATTCTAATTTCACATTATCACGAAGAGAAGTATATTTTTGATGAATTTAGAAAGTTATTTTCGAAGAAAATACAATCTCATAATCAGTACGACTTCAAAAATAAGTATTTGTGGTTATTTCGTTCTTATCAAAACTCTTTCTGTAATTTCCAACAAAATAATTCTTCTATAAGTTTATTATTATTAATTTGGTGGACAACTCTAGTTTTATTACTAGTTACAAGTTTTTATATTTCTATTCTCAGAATTTTATTTCAAGAAAATCATCAATTTGATATTTATGAGGTTATGTTTGTTCTCTCTTGGTTTTTCGAAGTCTATGGTATTATCGTGATTTGTAAAATTGCTAGGGCTATGGAAATAATGGTAAGATCTTTCTTATAATCCGAACTTATATGCAATTAATGATGAATTTGTGAGGAGAAAAACGAGTTTTATAGTGAGGCAAAAATGGTGGATGCGCCGCGGCTGTGAATCGGCTCAGTAGGATTTTGAGTGGGTTTCTGCTTCAAAAATATAGAGTGGAACCATCCAAATTTCACTTTAATAAATTAAGAGTTCTAGAATTGGTAAAATTTAGGCCGTAACAGATCAAAATATTGATTTTTGGCTCAATATCGAGAATCTATTTTCGAGGCAATTGTTGAAAATTGGTCAAATAAATTCTTTATCAATGTCGATTGATTGCCATCAATAATCGAATATTTTAATGATCATAATCATAATTATATCGATATCTAGGAACCTATATTCGATTAGAATACAATCATATTATCATTAGTCTGTTGATATTTATTCATTACAATATTTTATCAGATTATATTTTATTTGTTCTAGAATGAAGAAATTCTATCATTTTTATTCAAATATCCAATTAGTAAATTGACTTCAGCCGAAGCAGCACAGGTGTGTGTTGTGATAGTTTTCCTTTCTTTTTCTCGTTTTTTCACAGAAAAAAAATCACTTTTCTTACAGATCGAAATCTTGATAACTACATTAACAATTCAAAAACCTGTCTTACGAGCATCTGATATTTTCACTATCGGCACTCGATTATTGGCTTCAGTAAGAAATGAAATTTCTCCAACTATTTAGAAAATAGATCGAGAATCTTCTATCAGAATACTAATCGAATCTAATTTTTAGATATCGGGAACTGTGGTGACTTATGTTTTGGTAGCTCTACAATTTCATGCTTCTTGGGCTGATTAATTCCGATATAAAACATACAATTTTTCTCTAGAAATGTATCCACATAAAAAACCCACGTTTGTTTCACCAGTAATTAAATCGAATAATTCCACAAATAAGAGCACAATTTGTATTTGTAAAATGCTAAAAATAATGCTAATTTTATGTAGATTAGCTGGATTTTTCCCAATTGCTTGGAAACACGACCAAAATGGCCGGTGTGTCTATCAAAAGTCACCATTTTGGATTTGTTATTCACTAATAATAATAATATTGTACGGTTTCCAAATTAGTTATTCCGTTGATTATTTCAATTTAATCAAAATCAAATCATTACCGATACTTTTAAGTAGTATTACCGATGCTACTTATGGTATTTATATTGTTTTATTGGCCATTTTGAATTTTTATCGTTCTCCACGATGGATTCGAACCTTGAATCGATTAACTTCGATTTTAAAAGAGGGAATTTTCTGTCAATCTTCAATGAAAGTCGTGATTTCAGTTCAATATGGTTTTTTAGGATGTTTAATGTTGGTAATTTTAATCCAAATAGGCTTATTAACATTTTTGCATTTTTCAAATAATTACACGACCAATTTCAATTATTCAATTTTTTTAAATAAACTACTACAAAACGTATCGTTCATTTTCTATATTTGCTTTATGACAATGATATCGATATTTATTGGAATATTGGCATGTTTCGAAAAATTGACAATTAATTGTTTGAAATATAAACCAGTTCATCCAATGAAAGGTATCAATGATACGAATAATACTCAAAGTTTTATGGGTTTTTTCAATTATCAACTATGTAAAGAAGATCATCGATGTAGTTTACGTTTATTGAAATTATCGTCAGTGGAAATTGTAGAATTTTTACGAATATTACATGAAGAAATCAGTTTGATTACGTACGAAATTAATAATTGTTTGAATCCACAATTTTTATGTCATACAGTTATTGAATTAACTGTATTAATTGTCCAATGGTACGCCGTTATTGTCTATATGGCATTTACATTTAAGGCCCCAATGGCAAGTACAATACACCTTATCAATTGTTTGTTTGTTTCTATGCATACAGTTGGGATTTTCCTATTTCTTAAAAATGCACAACAATTGAAAAATATGGTTATTATTATTTTCTTATTTTCAATTAGGAATTATAATCATTGAAGTAATTTATAGGTGCAAAGTTTGAATAGTTTTCTTTTGGAATATGCAACTAGAATTTCAACACCTGAGGAACATCAACAAGTACGTTTATTTATTGAGAAATTAAAACAACATAGACCTCTTACAGCTAGTGGTGTATTTACAATCGATTTGGGTATAGCAGGACCGGTATTTTTAGTGAAATAGAATTATTTATAGATTGCTAGAAATGTGTTATATTTTTTTTAGATTTCTGCAAATATTTTAACATACGTTTTGGTTGCTTTGCAATTTGAAATTCCTAAAGAAGAATAATGTTCTAACCTATTTATTTAGTGAAGGTGTTAATTTTTCTATAGATATAGAAATAATAAAATTACACTTTGCTTTTTCTTTTATTGGAGAAACAAATTTAACAGTTTAATACTAATGTATGTACAAAAAACAAACATGACACGATGAATAATGATAAATAACGAGCTTTAAATTAAGAGGTAAATTTGGTAATAAATGTTTTTTATCTCCAACCACCGTGACTACCATGGCCTCCTCCTAGAATTGAAACATTTCAATAACACATCATTTATTAATTTGAATCTCACTTACCATAACCACCACCTCCTCCACCGCCTCCATGACCTCCTCCTAGAATTAAACCATTTTAAATCACTGTCTTCTAATAATTTGGGATGATACTCACCATGGCCGCCACCTCCGCCATAACCTCCACCACCTCCTCCGCCAAATCCACCACCCCCATGATGATCATGTCCTCCGCCACCAAAACCTCCTCCTCCTCCGAAACCTCCCCCGCCAAATCCTCCACCGCCATGATGATCATGTCCTCCGCCACCAAAACCTCCTCCTCCACCAAATCCTCCACCGCCTCCATGATGATCATGGCCACCTCCTAGAATTGAATCATTTCATTAAAATCGAGTCATTCTTGTGTTTTATCTTCCAATACTCACCGCCACCGAAACCTCCTCCTCCACCACCACCACCATATCCTGTGCCACCTCCAAATCCTCCACCGCCTCCATGATGATCATCATGGCCTCCACCTACAATCAAATTATTTGATCACATCTTCGATAATTCGAGTCGTACTCACCATAACCGCCACCAAAGCCCCCGCCTCCACCAAATCCTGTACCGCCGCCATATCCTCCACCGCCTCCATGGTGATCATCGTGGCCTCCACCTAAAATCGAATTAAATTTAATCAAATCCAGTCATTTTCATGTTCACTATCTATTAATAATTAGAGCAGTACTTACCAAAGCCTCCTCCTCCTCCTCCTCCAAAACCTGTACCGCCGCCATATCCTCCACCGCCTCCATGATGATCATCGTGGCCTCCGCCTGAAATCGAATCAAATTTAATCGTATTAAGTCATTTTCGTGTTCATCATCTATCAATAATCTGAGCTGTACTCACCAAAGCCTCCTCCTCCTCCTCCTCCCCCAAAACCTGTACCGCCGCCATATCCTCCACCACCTCCATGATGATCATCGTGGCCACCACCTATAATCAAATCGTTTCAATTACATCAAGTCATATCTTGAGAATTTGTTCGTATTTACCATAACCGCCACCAAAGCCGCTTCCTCCGCCAAATCCTGTACCGCCGCCAAATCCTCCACCGCCTCCATGATGATCATCATGGCCTCCTCCTGAAATCGAATCACATTCAGTCAAATCTTGTCATTTCTCTTCAAATTCCACTTACCATAACCGCCTCCTCCACCTCCTCCAAATCCACCACCGCCGCCGCCACCACCAAAACCACCATGATGATGATCATCGCCGCCGTAACCTCCTCCAAATCCTCCACCTCCTCCATATCCGCCGCCACCTCCAGTTTGTTTTATGATTATAATCTTTCCACCATCTCCACCGCCTCCATGGCCGTGTCCACCGCCACCGCCATAACCACCACCTCCGCCAAAACCACCGCCACCACCAAAACCACCACCACCATCATCATGGCCGTGGTGATGATCGTCTCCGAAGCCTCCTCCAAAACTTCCTCCGAAACCTCCGCCAAATCCGCCACCGTCTCCATGACCATGATCATGACCGTGACCAGAAGGCACAGGTACATGGACTCTTATATGGACACTGATTATTAAAAACAAACAAAAACAAAATTGAATCAAATTCAATATAATCGATTCCAATAGACTTACTGTTCTTTTCCAATTGTTGCTGCACTGTAGGCAACTAATCCTGATAAAACCAGGATTATCTAAAAATCAAAATCAGACTAAATTACACAAGAAAATTATCGAGATGAAAGATTAACTCACAAATAATTTGAAAGCCATTAATGACTTACAATAACCAAGAAAAACTGAAATCAATTTGATCAGTTCTCGAAACTTGGTACTTTTATTATGGAAATAATTCTTGAATTTCCATGGTTTTATACGAAAGATTTCTCTTAATAAAATTTTGATTTTGTATAAATGAGAAGTTCTCAAACAGTGGGGAGCGTACGTGGGGGATATCAATACTACACTTCCTCTACTCCTAGAGTAGCCCTGACCTAGAGACATATGTTTCGCAATCTACAGGTAAAGAACTACCGGAAATGATAGTTGTATTGTCATCGATAAATTGTCTCAGTTTTGAAAAATATTAATGAGGCGGAAATGTGCGGAGATCTTCGCACAACACGTGAAAATATTGGAAAATTTCCCAAAAAAAAATTGAAGTATTTTGACCTGCTATGATCTTCTATGCTGATAAATGAATATTGTAAATGAAAAGAAAGTTTCGTGTCATCCTTTCACTTCATTCCATCGCAATAATGTAACCCTTTAATTCATTTTGTGACTTTCACAAAAATTGCATTAGAAGAATAACTCACAATTCTTCCGGTCAAATTCACTAATCAAATCGAGATCGATTATCTTCAATTTTTCGCATAATAAAACAATCAACAAAACCAAAACTTATAATTATTAATCTTTATTTTAGATAGTTATTAGCTGCATCTTATTGTATTGTAAAAGTAAAAGTCTGAGATAATGTTGGGAAAATCTTCCAGTTTTCTCACCTTGCAACTATAGACATTGAAATTAAATTAATTAATTATTGAGAAAAATTAAACAATTAATTGAACAAATACAAAACGAAGAATGCTTTTAAGAGTAAAATCAATCAAAAAAGTGAAATCAAAAAACATTATCGTCAATGATTGTAGACATTTTTCATCAAAAACAACAATAACTCCAAATATAACCAAGAATATCTCTTT
>JAZBGZ010000029.1:81688-94103 GCA_037414795.1 Stenodera caucasica
ATTGATTTGATTTCAATTAAGTCTCTTTCGATAAATAAATAGAAAACAGAACTAGATCTTTTGCCTGAGGTATGGTTGAATGCGTTTTTCATCTACTTTCATGATTCCACTATTTTAATATTTTTTTTTACCTTTCATTTTTACAAAAGAATACTGCCGTGTATAAATAGCGAGCTTCAAACTACCTGAACTATCACAAATCCTTCAGATTTAGTGTCGTACAGTATTTAGTGTGAATTTAATTAGTTCGTAGTCTTAAGCAAATGGCTTCACATCTTTTGGTAAATCCGGCAATCAATCGATAATAAAACAAGTGATTTAATTATTTCTATTTTGTTTAGATCGCTTCCTTCGGGATAATCGTTTTGTTGAGTTTCTGCGACGCAGGCGGCCATGGAGGGTAATTTAACATTCAATTATTCCATTTTACAATAGTGATAAATAAGGGACAATTCACAGAGGCCACAAAAAAGTCATCATCCACGTTCCATATAAAGTGAAAACCATCCACCATACGCACACAGTTTATAAACATGTCGGCGGGGGTGGCGGCGGCGGCGGTGGCGAATTCTACAAAGTCATTGGCTATTCGGGCGGCATCGACGACGGCGAAGTCGTCTCTCATGGCCACGGCGGCGGTGGTTATGGCGGTGGCCATGGCGGCTGGGGCGGCGGCTATGGGGGCGGTTTCGGTGGCGGTCACAGTAGCGGCGATGAATCGCACGGTTTAGAAAGTATCGGTGGCGGTCATGGTTATGAAACGGCAAGTCAAGGTGGCGGTATTGGCGGCGGTCATGGCTATGCCCTCGGTGGTCATGATAATGGAGGTGGCGATATCGGTGGAGGACATGTCGGTTTGAGTTCAAGTTCTGGTGGGGATGAAGGCTATGGCGGTGGATATGGTGGTGGTTTTGAGGGTGGTTTCGGCGGTGGACATGCCGAATTGACTAGTGGTATTAGTCAAGAATTAGGCGGACATGATAGTGGACTAGGTGGCGAGGGTGGCGATTCAGGGGCCAGTTATGAAAGTTATGGAAATGGGGATGTTGGAGGCCATCAAGGCTACGAATAGATAATTTAATATCAGTTGTTTTCTCTCTCTTTTACAAACGCTCACTAGTCTTATTGTTATTTCTTTTTTAACTAAGTTAATTATTGTTATTTTTTTACAATTGAAAATAAAATACTGTAAAATACTAAATCATTGAATTTTCTAACAAAAACCTACACTTTGTTGTGTTTCATGCTCATACAGAACCCCCTAATATGAATCGTGGAAATCCATCAACATAATCATAATCGAATATTTCGGCATCAATAAAATGCCTTTTTCCAATTGGTCTCACTTTTAGATAATTCCTACTACGATTTCGATTATATTTACTGTGCAAATTTTCCAACAACTCCTTCGCTTTTAATTCATACGTTTTTTCACTAATTAGAGGCGAATTTTCCCGAATAAAAAACACTTTCGTATGATGATGATGTCGTGTAGTCGGTGGAACAATAATATGGATACTTGAACAATTGATTCGATTAATTTCGAACAAAAATTATCGATATTACTTACTTTCTTCGACCATCAACTCGATCAATTTCAAAAACGATAAAAATCAAATAAATTGTCAATAAAATCATTATTGAAATCGGAAAATTATCGATTCGACTGAAATAAACAAACTAAACAGATAAATTCGAATGGAAAACATTTTATGGGTACCGGAAATTGAAAATCATGGTTACACTCAATCGGCTACAATAATCATAAAAATAATAATAACAGAAAAATCGGTATTTTTAGGTGAAAATTAATTTTTGTGGTTGTATTGAACTCGGGGTAAACAATCGAATTGTTCCGAAATTCTCTCGAAAATTTTATTAGTTTCAGGATTGGCTTGATGATGAACCATAAATCAATAAATTACTTTTTCAAATTCAAAAAATTTATTTTATCTTGAACCGATTTAAATAATTTTTGAGCCGAATTAAGTGATTAATCTCGAAATAACTACATACTTTAATCTGACACCATAACTGTTCGAAATAATGGTCGTGCATTATTCAAAAATATTTCGTTACGATAAAACCTTCAAACAGTCAAATTGTTTTTCGGTAATGGTTCGTAAATCAAAAGGGTGATTTTTCTTTGATAGTACGGCCGTTGATCCAACATCTCGCATTCATCAAGTCGTCGCCGATAACAACACTAAAACAATAAAAAAAAATCTAATAAACATTCCTCTCATTATCGAGACTAATTGATTTTTTTCACATAATAAACATGTTGTAACATAATTAGCTATAAATAATTGTTGTTCGTTATTTTGGTTTTTGAAGCGTACAGGGCAATTTTAAGGGGGGAAATAATGACCTAATTTATACGACATCAATCAAAACTTTAATGTTCTAATTTTTCAATTATTAATTATCATGAGAGATTTTCGAATTTGTTTTTTCAATAATTCATAACATTGGGTCAATTAGGGGAAATTCCTGTTTGGATTATTGAATAAATATTATTATATCGAACAGAAAAATTCTTAGAAAAACTAATGGATTCTCGTCTTTATACCTACATGGTTGTTAAGTGCTCCTGGTCAGTGCACCATAAAGTTGACCAAGGGCTAGATGGTAGGGTAGTCTCAGGAAGATTGTAGGCTTATAAAACCCACCTGCGGCGCCAGATTATTACATTCTTTCGTCAGAATTCGAGTGTGTTTTCAGTCTTTTTTCCACTCTCAATAAACAAACAAATTCTAAAATGTTCCCAATATTGGTAAATAATAAAACTTTATCCTTTCGAAAAAATATATTTGTTTTTTTGTTAGTGTTTTAGTATTTTGACGATTCTGATATCGGCGCCGAGCTCAGCGTTTTTCCTGCATTGGGGCGCTCAAGAACAGTGAGTAATCAATTAAATTCGAAAAAAAACATATTTTATTGATAAAATCATCGAATAGGTCGCATCCTCAATATTATTACCATCAGCGATTATTACAAAGTCCGGCAGCTTACAATTTAATTGGCAATGAACCACCGGCTACAACACTTCCGGTACCGATTCCGTCTGTTCCGGTTCAAGTTCCGTTACAAGCCCAATTGACACCAAGTGAAACAATACAACATGTACAATTGGTACCGTGTCTATGTCCGGTATCTCAGGATTTCGATTATGAGAAATCCCAACAACAAGACAATTTGTTCCACAATCAAGCCAATAATCAATACAAAAAATCGTAGAATTTTTTTGAGAAAATCTTCGACTCGATCTCGAATTGATGAGACTGATTTATACAATTTTACAATTATTATTATGATTTTTTTTCTAAATAAACTTATTTATTTATTAGAAAAGTGTACTAGTTTTTCCACCATTATTTCAATTGAGCTAGGTCGTAATATTGTTCTATAACGGATAAACCAGTCACAAAATAATTTGAAAAAAAACTGGAACTTTTGACAATGCAATATATAAAAAAATTTAATACGATCATTTATTTAGTATTCCAAAATTCGAACGATGAAGTCCTTATTTTGTTTGTTCCTAATCTACGGCTCTGCAACGGTTCAAATAAAAGGGTATGGATGTTTTTCAATTGTTTTTATTATTATTATCACTATTATTATTGTAAAAAAAATGTAGCCCATCATCCTTAATGCACTCAAGTTTGATAGGCCCAAAATAGATGACTTTTTGATTGAGAGCAGTTTGAAATAAAGCAATCAACAACTAATGCATTAACAACAGTTATGAATATGTATATAAGAATAGTTTTGACTTAAGTCAAAATACACCATTAAGTAGTTTGTTTTTTTTGTTGAACATTAAAAAATAATCTGAAAATTAATGGAGAATTATCGTATCATAGAAAAATATATCACATAGATTAGTTTATATGAATTCATGTCTGACTTTTTCCATTTTCTTCGTCCGACTTTAGGATTTTACATAATTTATACATGACTTAATTCTAGTGAGATCTCCGTTCAAACCCATCAGTCACAACCGTCATATTCCCATCTTCAACCTTATCATCAGCAGTATTATCATTATGACTATCCAGTACCAATTGTTAATTATAATAATGATAATGGACAAAAAATTATTGGGACATCATTACAATTTCCATCCAAAATACTGAAATTGGGTCGTCATCGTCATTTACATCGGAACCAAAAATTGAATAAATTTGCTAAGAAAACAGTGAAATTTATCAAAAAAACTTGTAAGTCACCGTTCCAATTCAAATTCAAATCGATAAAGAAATTAGATGATTTGCACCATAAACCGTATTTGAGAAGGTATAATAGTGCTCCATATGGGTATGGGGATGAGTATTTCCCACAAAAAGAGGGCTTGAGTAACGAGAAGAGTGAGTATTTGGGGAGTTTTCAATTTTTAGCTGAACATTTAGATGAATAGTGGGTCATGAATTGTGTAAAATGTGTTGCCTATATTAATCATATTCATCCATCTTTTATATACAGATTAAACAGTTTATCTAGCTGCAATAAATTTTATGTTGTCGCTAGATGAATTGCCGGAGCTGTAGACGTTAATTTGAACCAATGATCGTCAAATTATATTTTCGTTTATATACAATTTTCATTGTTCGCTTCAGATTCAGTTTTCTTAACAATTCCCATGACTTTCAGATATACAGACGAATTTTTCGCCAAAATCGAAATTTATATCTTATAATTTGGATTTTATCTAATTTGATTGATCTGATATCGTGAAAAATACAGATTTGTTGAGTGAAATTTCTATTTCAGCTAGAAATCACAGTACAATTTATATTCCCATTAAAATGACGTCTCCCACTAAAAATTCACCGGTAATTAAAGAATTTTCTCCACAATTTAAGTCAGCTCAACTAATTCATCAATTGAACGATAAAAATAATGGGGCAAATCTGAAGTCCAACTCTCAGATAATTACAGGTGAGACATCAATCTCTATATGTAGGTATGTGAGATTTTTTAAAATTTTTTATTCGACAGCTAATAGCGTTTTGAATAAGGAAATTTTGACAGCGCTGTCAAGAGAAGCGGAAAATTGGATTCCGATTCATCAAGTTGTGGTGAAAAAAAGAAGTGTCTCCTAGATTTATATTCAAAACTATTTATAATAATTGAATCATTTTTATTAATAAAGGATTTTCGTTGGGAATCTTTCACCTCCTGTAACTCCTATAATCTGTAAAGTTCATAAAACAAATGAAGCCGAAATTCACTCGATAATTCACCATTGTATAATCCGAATTATCGATTTATAGTTAATTAGTAAATGAACTTTTACTCTGTCCAGTTTGAAAGGTACTCTGATTTCGGGTAATTCAATTCATTTGTTATATAATCAATAACGTTATTTAATATTTTATCAACCAATCTAATCGGTTTATTTTTTGATAAAAAACAAAAACTAGGAAACTTATTATTTTTGTTTTCTAAATAGCTCAACTTTCTTAAAAGAACTTGTAGCGACTACCGGAACATCTTTTACATAATCAGTTATTAAACAATCAAGTGGTGCGGAAATTATGATTCAACTATACGAAAAAATTAAACAAATTCCAGATTGTTCTAATTAGCCATTGATTTCACAAATTTAATTCGGAAAATTTTCACTTTTTCCACAAATATCGGTTAGAAACCAATTTGTGTTAATGACTTTTATCGAATAATTGATCAAAGATTATCGAATTTGAAATTAAATATTATTAGTTCGGATATTATAGAAGGAGAGAGTTAATTTCACTTGGAATAGGTAAATATTCTTTCCGCTTCCACCATTTTGATAGTTATTCGAACTAAGTGGATCGCGCCCCAAACCCTTCTCCTATATAAATACTCTATGAAATAATTAACGAAATCAGATTTCGATTAACCAGCGTTCAAGTCACCGAAGACCCAAACATCATGAACATCATTCAATGGGTAAATTTTTCTATTTTCTATCAATTGAAATCTATCAATAAAATTTCCAATTACAGCTCGTTATGTGTTTAGTGGCCTTGTGCTCCTACATTCAAGTTAAAGCAGGCGGCCATGGAGGGTGAGTATTCAAAAACAACCCTTATCTTATAGCTGATTATTTATTTTATCACGTAAACTTGAAGACATGATCATGTGAAGTTTATCATTCATTATCCTGTGATAACCAAGAAACATACACATACGATTTATAAGACGATCCATCACAAAGGAGGCGGTGGTGGACATTCCCTCGGCCACAGTCACGGGGGTGTTCCATTCAGTCATGGATGGCATTGAAACCAATCCACCCCAAATGAATCGTTCAAATATCAATAATCTTCTTGTTAAACATTATTATTATTTTTGTAAATATTTTGTTACTTTTTTACATTTAAAGCAGCTGTAAATAATCATTTTCATCAATTAAATATTCTTGAAAAAATCATTGTTGTGGTTTATGCGAGATAAATCGACCACAAGTGGAAATTTCACCTATTATGTTTGGTGATGGAATGACAATTATTTAGAATATGTGGAAAAGATAATTGGAACTTTCGATCATTATTCGAGAGAAACGAGCATTTTTTCGTTTTCTTTTCTGGAATTATTGGCAACTTTGATCTATATAAGTGTCTGTGTTATACAAGACACGATCTTGTGTTACCTGATCAATGTGTCAGTGACCGTTACGAGACGATTTTTTCCCCATAATTCAACTTCCTGTTGTCATAATCGACCTTTCTAAATTACTCGGAATAATATTCAGTCGATTCCTGACTTCTCTCTAGAGTATTTGGAATTGAACGTTGTTGGTCTATTTTCTGATCCTCCCTCGTCTCATCATAATGGACCATAATAAGACGTATGAGTCTATAATACAGATATTTATATTTCACTCTCGAATTGTTCAGGTAATTATAGATTATTTGTGTTCCAAGCGTACAATCATGTGTATTGTGGCGATAATCAACTTTTTATACAATCCACTCCACACTCGACCATATCCATCCATATTCAAGACAAATTTAAAGTTGATGACCATTGAAATCAATTAGAGAAGCATTTTTTTTGTAATTAATTCAATGAAAATCTCAAGAAATTTCGTCAATATTCAAAGATATAGCGGCAAATTCTAGCCAATCACGAGTGACTTGCAAAATTAACTTCGTGACAAACTCAATAGGTGGCGAATTTCGCTCAACCTAAATTTAAAAAAATAAAAGTTCCTAAGAAATCACTAGGACGATATTTGAACCCATGCAACTAACAATACACAAATACTAGCGCTATCTGTACGCTTATGCGGCAATCTGCTCTCAAATAATATAGACACAGATTGATACTATAGAATTATCAATCATTCGTTGTGGTTAATCACATAATTTGTCATTTCTCATGATTTTAAGTGATTCACAATCATTGTTGTTGTAGAATTATTATTTTTACTTATTTGCTCAGTTCTACGAAATATCACAGATGACGCTGTAGAAAGAAAGAGATATCTACTTTAGAATTCATAACCTCACTTTAAGAATCCGAAATTCATAAAACTGATTAGAAAATCGGCGAAATAATGGCTGAAATATTCCAAGATCGACAATTTTATATTATTACCGGTTTTCTAGTGTCTTCCATTTATTTTTGGAAGAAATTATACGACACATACAAATCGACAGACCGGAATTTGAAACATCTAGATTTGTTCAAACAACGACACAATTGCGTTGTAATGTATTCAAGAAAATTCATGAGAGGATGGCCCCCAAATATAGAAGGTATTCCAATTGATGGCAAAGATATAAAAACATTATTGGAACCATTCTTGTACTACATCAATACAGCTCTAGAATCGATAGATGTAGCTATGATGACCATTAAAATACCGACTATTATAGATGCTTTGATATCAGCTCAAAATCGTGGTGTTAAAGTAAGAATTATAGTGAATTATGAATCAGTAGAAAATGACGTTGCGAAATTCATAAAATTGAAACAATCAGGTGAAAATGTCTTCTTTAACAGAGAAATTTTGTAAATAATTCCCTCCAATTGTTTCTAGGTGCTGAAGTGAATTTTTTTATTGCAAAAAGTAGCCTACTAGACAGTATAATGCATTATAAATATATCGTGAAAGATTATCGAAAATATCATGGTTTTATTTGTATGGGATCATCGAATTTGGGTTGTGCATCATCTTTGATCAATAATTTCGAGGATGTGGTTTTCAGTTCAAATCGCACTATTGTCAGACAATTTCACACAAATTTCGAAAAATGCTGGAAAATGATCGAATCGGACAATCAAAATTTATACAACAAAAGTATTCTAAGAGAAGCCTATTTGTTGTAGTGCAATCTCAATTGTTTTCGCTCAAATAAGAATATTGTTTTGTTTTTTCGATTGTTTATCGCAACTATGTTCGTGATGAACGCTTTTTTGATTGCCAATATTGAATAAATAATGGAGCAATAATTCTCCTCTATTTGGAATCGAAAATTTTTGAATTTTGGGTAATTTTACAATGATTGATTGGGTCAGTTCGATATATTCGAAAAGTTTTGGAAAAGTTAGGAACGATGGAGAGTTTCTCGTCGAATTAATAATCTGTAAATAAATCGATGGATTAATTCAGAAAGTGGGAATTAAAGTTCAAATGTGCTGATTTAAACTCAATTGTTGAATATAAAATCGAAATTTTTCTTTTTATGTTTTCTAATATTTTAAGCCGTCTATATTTGAATTGTAGAATTCGAGATTAATTTTTGTGTTAATTTTCTAGCAGACTTACTGGAAAGTTTTAAGCTGTTTTTAATACAGTATTCAAATCGGTGAATAATTCTTCAATATAATTTGGACGAATATTTTATTATCATTATAATTTTTACATTTATTTTATCAATTGTTTTTTTTTTTTACATATAAGCGCCGCCTATTAACAATTTTTTTACATCATTTTCAATCGATTGCAAACAATAGAAAACTATACATTTAAAAATGACTTTAAATATAAATTATTTAATGGAAAACATCAATTTTGAGTTATAACAACAATTAATGCTCTCAATTAGATAATATTTTTATTAATTAGTATACATTACATGGTTTTTGGTGATGTTGATCATTAACTAATTCAGTCGAAAACAACAATTTATTATTAATAATAAGGAAATAATCACATTTACATGAATTAGTGTTGTTGTTGTTGTCAAATAACGTTGATGTGTGATAATGGAAGCTGATGATTTTACATTATCCTCTTGTATGTTGTAACCACTGGCATATGTCATGTTTACATGGAAATTTCCTTCGGCTAAACCATTGGGAGAACGTACGATAAATAGATATTCGCCAATATCGGATGTTGTTACTTTTGTTAAAAATAAAACAGCTTGATGACAGTTTGGTTCGGTGGAATTCTGAAATTTTATAGCAAAAAACGGGTGTACAGAAAATGAAAAACAGCAAAACATTAAATACGACTCGAGGAAATTTTTTGAACAAAATAACGTCCATGTATTTTTAATTGAAAAAACATACATTCGAATATATGGACAGAAAAAGTGAAAAGACAAAAGAGAATTTAATAAATATGGAGAGATATTGAAATTATTTTTATACATAAATTGGATTTTTTCTAGCTTGTTTTTATTTGGACAAAAAACCGGAGAGACGTCTTCTCCATTTTATGGAAAATAACGACTATAAAAACAATACTGAAAAAAATTCGAGTTTTGTTATTATTTTCGGAATATTAATCGTCCACTTTTAGTTGAGATAAAGGTACCTCTAAAATCTCAATTTATTTGCGAATAGATTGGAATCTATTGATTTCAATTTATTGGACTTACCGTAATTCCATATGCGATAACGGTTTTATCAGCATCTCCAGGAACATAAACTTGATTTTTTGCTATCCAAAAGACTTTAGTGAATGGTGGATTGGCACAAAACTCCATTGTTAGTGTCAATGGTTGTCCATAAACAGCAGTTATAGTTTTGTTGATTGGTGATACTGTGGGTTTTCCTGTGGATAAATTATAGTTCAATTTTTTCTATTTTCCAAATTTAGAAACAAATCAAGAAGATGGGAACAATAGTACGTATACTAAAATTTCCTGGTTCGCGACTAAATGTCAAAAATTCTCATATTTTCCAGATCAGTGGCTCCAATCGATTTTCACGACTGGACTTTCCACCCAATATCACAATTCACAAATAAAAGACGAAATAATAAAACATGGCTTTTAGATGAGGCATTGTGTTGGGCAAAATACACGATAAATCTTGTTGCGAATATCGAATTAGAATCAACGTTGAACCGCGGCTTTCCCTCAACATTGCCATTTATTTAGAATATTTGGGACCTGAAAACCGCGACTCGGAATGAAGCAACTCCATAAAATCTACAATAAATTCTCTGCTAACATAAAGGAATTATAATTGTAAATTTCGTCGACAATCTGCTTTGTCTTTCGTATTTTTGTTAAAATAACCTAAAACAAGAAGAAAGAAGAAATGACAGGACTAACTAGAAATGAACCGGATGTTTGTGGTGTTCTGACAAATACATAAATAATTTCCATCAAGTTCATCATTGCATGAGAATTATCAAAGTGGAATGTTATTTTAATGGTTGGTGGCATCGTTTTTTGTTGCTCGTCGGTCATCATCTAGAACCCTAAAACTTTCATCATACAAACAATCAGAAATTTGTGAATTACCGGAATAATTGAATTTCAATTATTTTCAACGAATCATCATCGTTGCTGTATTAGGCGTATTTTGTTAGAAACATTCACATTCTTTGAGATGTTTCTTTGTGATATTCGAAGACTTCCCTAAAATAATAGCCCCCTTTTTTTATAACAGATCATATTACCCTAAAGCCATCGTTGTTTCGTTTGTTAAGGTTCTCTATTTCAAAAAGATGATGATAATTTTCCCGTATCGTGAATTATAATCGATAATTTCAGCTTCTCGAAATTATCGATTTGGCAACAATTTCGAAGTTTGGATAGATAATTTGGTGTTGATTCTCACATCACCGAACAATATCGCTATTTCGGGTCCCGTAGGATTCGTCTCGAAACATGTTTCTTCATAAAATTATCGGTTTCTCGGATGGGAACTATTTTTTTTTTGTGATTTGAGTTGGAGACGCGTTGCATTGCGGGTGAATCCGTGAAAGAGATCTAATTAGAACTGAATTTATAATCGGTTCTATAGAGAGATGTTGGATTTCGCTTTACATCCACCGAAATAGATATAATTCAACCTAAAATTTATTAGACATTCACTGAATTAGAGCGATTTAACTGTCTTTGACACATTGAACAGGTGCACTTTCCCGATTTCATTAGCATACATCCACCTAATTAAACTATATTGTTGTATCTATCACTCTTTAAATAGAGAGACTGCATGGAATAAGACAGACGTATTATGAATTATTTTTGTTAGAATAGAATAGAGTGTGTCTATTGACATAGAAAAACGGTCGAATAAACAACGTTGGTTTAGCACCATTAAAATAGAAGATAAACGAGTATGTATGACTAGGGAGAACTCACTAGGGGCTGAACTCAATATTTCTACCTAGTTATATGAGAATCATTCCCTAGACTACAACATACATACTCGCATATAAACAAACAGTGGCTTTTCTTATTCGAACCGATATCGAATGGCCGTCAAAGAAAATAAAAAACACGAACCTATCCAAATATTACCGTTGAGGGAATCGTCCGTCGATTTTTTATTTAAAATCCTCTACGACATTTTGATCGACTGCCATTCGATATTATGGGGTCGTTTCGAATTACGCCAAATAGACATTGAAATATTGTCCAGTTATTGAACTGGAATAGAGAATGACTGTCCAATTTGATTTATTCAAATCACTAGTGACAACGAACATTTGATAATTCTCTTTTTAATTAATTCTATTATTGCAGTTGATTGAAGGTGGCGAAATACGTTTTTTTCAGACGATGGCGCCGTAATTAAGGCGGCTCAATTAGACTTCATCAACGAACTTGAATATTTCTGGATTAATCGATAATTAACAATAAAATTTCACCCGAAAAACGTCCTCTATAATTATAATCAACTCGAAAATTGATTATTTTTCGGTTGACGCGAATATCTCCCATTTTGATTTAGCTGTTTTTGCTCGATTGTTGTCTCTAATTTTTCGCAGTTAGTGAAAGTTCCAGTTGATACAGCCGATTAGTCCTTTTGTATTATGCCTCAAATCCCAACGGATCAAATTAGAACGGAAAGTGTAGAGAAGTGAACTGTTGCGGTTATGTATTATTACAGGACTGAAATGGTTGCTAGGTCATAATTGTCCCAATTCACAAACACCCTCCAGTAAAATTCGATATTTTTAGCGAGGGGATGCGATCAATTCAACATACAATAGATACAAAAAATA